>JABTTQ020001396.1:0-192528 GCA_016081115.2 Rehmannia glutinosa
GGGGAGGATATCAACACGGAAAATTGTGCGCATAAGTTGATGTCAAATAGCATGTAAAGAAAAGAGAAAAAGAGATTAGATGAGCCGCAAGAGTTTAGAAAAAATATATCACTTATAAAAACGGTGTTAGATTTAAATGAACTTATGACCGGATTGCGATAATGAGCAAATAGTGGATATTATAGTATGGAAAAAGAGAGATTATAGTTGATAAGAATAAAAGTTACTGATGAATACGCTTGGCGTTTGCATGAGAAGACTATTTGAGTAAAAGATGTGCTTACTAATCTATACGCTGAAGCCTGGAAGCCACGTCGTATATTTTCATACTAATTCAAAGAGTATCGCATGTTCAAAAGACAATTCTTTTCATGGCGACTGACAGCATTCGAAAAAAAGGCGATGGTATTTAATTGCGTGCTCCCGCAGTATCTTCAACATTTGATATTATTTCGAGCGTAATGGCACGTCCTTTATTATTCTTATGACAGGCACACTTGATCTCAGGGAGAGCGGTGGATTTGGGCATTTACCCACATTTTAATTGACGTAGTTCGTGGTTAGATATTCGAGTTTGGGTTGATTTTATTGCTCACGCCATGGATAAATGGTATGAATTGTGATTCTTTTTGATTCGCTTTCATTACTCCTCTCTCTCTCTTTGTAAGCTGAAGAAGGCGCTAACGGGACCACAATTTAAGCTCGGGGGCCTGATACTGTGCCACATTCTTAGTGGAAGGCGGGGCGCTTTTGCCTGGGATTGTGAGAAGATCAATATTTCAGCATTTGGGCAAATAATTATATCGCAGCGACCGCTATAATCGAGCTTAATGTATGGATATTTGTTGAATCGGTAGCGAAGTCGCATGAACTGATAAGAAACGGAAATAATCACGATGTATCACTTCCAGAAAGCACGGTGGCGTAAATTCATAAAGATTTACCGCGCGCCATCAAGATCAAGACTTTGCTCATGGCTCCGACGTGACGGATCATCAGCGGAACGGCGCCTGTGTATCGACCAACGTGAGACTTATTCAGTGGCCCACAGGCTGGCCAGCAGGCAGCAGCTGCTCGTGGCGCCTGTGGTGAGTAGAGTTTGATATTTGAATTGAATAACGATTTGAGTATAAATAGAGACGAGGCGTACTACAAAGGGAGGACAGTACCTGGATGGCCTCAGAAAGCGTAGAGAGGTCTTCTACGTAGGATTCAAGAGATTGATCGGTGTCAGAATTCAGCACGCTTTTGAGATTGAAGGAGCAGATCGAGATCATCGATATCTCGGTTTGCTTATTCTTATACAAAGATCTTACTTTTGATTAGCAGATATGAACTTGAATAATTTGTCTATGAATTTACTTCCTGCTAATCAAGCAACATCTTAGATTCCTGCTGGATTAAAGAATGGATATTTTGCTGATATTTAATTGCAATTGAAGTATTATTTTCGTAATTTATCTGAGTAGTTTCTGCTTATTACTTCGCTTTTATCAAATGGCTATCACAATTCTGCTTTGATATATTGATCATAATTCAGTGATGGTTTAACATTTAGATCTCGAAAATACATGAATATTTGCAAGATTGGAGAAGTCAATGAATGATTGTGAGATATCGACTATGGTCTTTTCGGCTTCCATATCTACCAGTAGATATGCAGAGGAGACCCAACAACGTTTTTATATACATCTCAGAGGTAAAATACTTTTTCGCGGATTGTCTTATATGGAATCCTTTGTTTGTGATTAATCCGATGACAAAAGCGATATTAATCAAACCATAAATTCCATTTAATCCATTCAATTTCGCATCTTCAATCAACTTCCATTAATTGCTTATGCTAAATTTGTTCAGCTATAAAACTAATCATCCAATTTCTCATCGCCTAGATAAAATAACTATTATAACTTCTAATACTTAGTATATTAATTTATTAAGTGCTCCGACTACAGAACCCTATTCTATAAACCACCAGACACTTCATGTATTATAAAAAAGGTGCGTAATAATATGTTGAATGATGTCTGCCTTCGAGTATTACACTTATACTTGTGCTTCCTTATGCATATTTGCTTTTCTGTGCTTTTTTACAGGGCTATTCGTATACGAGCTTCTATTTGGGACGAATATATTTTATGAGACGGATCTCTATTTTACGGCTTAGTTTCCTGAATGACTAAGATATTTATCTGAGGTCAGAGGCGCCCTTCCGTCGCTGGGAGGATGCCAGGAGCTCGCCACGGGTGCCCTTCCGCCGCCCAGCGGAGTTCCTTCGCGAGCCTGTGTAAGACTCGCCTGGCTGCCCTTCAAGAGGCTCATCACGCTCAGAGTCTGGGCTGCCCTTCAAGAGCGCCTTCCAAGGGCGCCCTGCCTGGAAGGGCGCCGGGTAGAGTCTCCCCCGGTGTTTCTTCCAAATTATTAATCTCTAGCTATTCTTTCTCGCTACGATCTATTCCTTCAGTGTTACAGATTTTCGCTTTCATTAGATATTTTGTGACTCAGGTTTGCTGGGCGATATTGAAAATTTATTAGATTCCTCGCAGGATGCCCCTTCTTCGTGGTTCAAGAGATTTTATTTACACATCCTCCCCTTTGTAGGTGAGCTCCCTCCTCCTGAGCGATTCTTCTGTAGATCTTTATTTCGTCATTTATATTGGGGCTTCTGTGAGGGTTTTATTTTGCCTCATGTGATGCATGAAGCTTTCAGAGACTTTATTTGCCTCATGAGCTGCTTCCAGAGGACTTTATTTATTTTACTTGAGCACAAAAAAAAACTTCTGTGAGGTCTTCATTTTTTTCACGTGAGCGGAGCTTCTGTGAGGACTTTATTCGCTCATGGTTATGGAAGATTTTCTAGAGATCTTATTCATTTCTTACTTGAGGACGAAGCTTTTTCTAGAGGAATTTATTTATCTCATGAGCGTGAAACTTCTTAGATAATTTTATTCACCTCATGAGTGGTAAAGCCTTCCTAAGAGGACTTCACAACTTTACTGAGTACAAAACTTCTCTAGCAGGATTTTATTTCATGAAGCACGGTTTCCTCTTAGGCGACTTTATTTGCCTCACTTTGTCGGCTTCTCTAGAAGACTTTTATTTACCTCAAGCACCTAAGATTCTCTGTGAGAATTTTATTTGCCTCACGAAGTGCAAAACTTCAGAGGGGACTTAACTTACCAGAAAGACGCTTATAGCCCTTCCTGGTAAAGGCTAGGGGAGCCGGTCAGTGCTTTTACCCTTATGTCAGTAAGTAGGGCAATTCCTCCGAATCGGCGATGGCGGTCTCGCCGAAGCGCGGTCACAAAAAGATTCAGATCAGCTTGGTGAATACTTACATATATGGAAAGAGAAATGGTGAAAGAAATTTCGGCACATTTATTATCTATTTTACGCCACATAGAGTCACAAAAGATTCTGCCTGTGCCGGTCAAGCTGGCCTGCCCACCCGGGCTTTTTGAAAATCGCTCCAAGAACAACACTCCCCGGCTGCAAAATGGGGAACTGCACCGCTGAAAATGAAAATGCACTGAAAGTCGAGCTCTTTCTGCCATTCCACAAGGTGCTTTTGAGGGGTCTTACTTTTTCCTGGCCTTGAAAAGGCTGTAGCCCAACCATCGGTAACGGGTCAGCCCGCACGCCCGTCGCCAGGCCGCTGCACTGACAGCCTCTAACTCCACACGGCAAAGAGCTGCGTAAAAGTAAATATGCGCAGCCCAAAGGGGAGGCGAAACTGATTTATGGTGAGATGGCGAATTCTCCCAGGAGCCGCTTTTCTCCGGTTCGAAATCATGTTGACGGGGCTTCAACCATGCGATTTCGCTTTCTTGCTGCTGCTCGGCGGGGCGAGCTCGCGGATCTTCATCTTCTAACGCCCGCATCCTCGTACACTACATTGATCCATACAATCTTTCAAGTAGCCTCTCCATTAATTGATTAACTTCGTGAAACAACTATCAAGATGATTCGTCATTGTGAAATGATAATACCAATTTGGAATCGAGTCTTCCAAAGGTTGCTTCTCATTTGTCGAGGTTCTATGATTCTCCCGCCTCTGTTTATCATTACTTCAGCCACGGCATTCCAAGTGAGCAGCTCGCTTGTATTCCCGCCTATCTTCTTTGTCGCTCTTCTAAATCGGTGTCTGGTTATTGGCCTTCAACTTTCTCTCGTACGCTTCGCCGTGGACTTTCTCCACTCTGGATGTGTTTCTCTACTCAACCTAAAGAACTCTCTAGGTGATGAGAGATTTCTGCCAAGGACCTCTAAAATGCCTCCCAAGTGAGGTTCTCACAGAGATTTAAGCAATGTCTCATGCTGATATCAGTAACTTCTGCTATGAAACTTACGAAATTGTTTCGCTAAGTCCCGCAATTATAGTCTTTCCTTCACTTGGAAGATGACTGTTCATTCGGACATCATTGATGGAGAATCACAGACAGCGTTTACTTGCTTGTTCTATTCTGCATTTTGATCATACGGAGTCAAGTGAACAATCACATCATTGGGTCAGGCCAAAGTGGAACACTCACAGATAAGACATCCATCATGTGGTAGAGATTCATTTTATATGGGACCTGCTCTGTTATTCTGATTCTACCATCATACTCCTCGAGAGATTGAGGCCCTGATTCCCTATGACGTCGGTCAGTGTCGTAAAATATATCTAAGAAAATGAAGAAATGAGCAGGAAATGGCACTTAACTATAACAACTCCATTTCTGATGATTAGGTACACCATTTACAACCCATATAAATGCTGACTAGAGAATGTGATTTAACGACACATGCGCAAGAGCATCACATTACTAATTATCCAAAAGGAATTTTATAGCTGAATGAATAGTACTCTAATCATACGAAAGACATTTCACGCCGACGAAGGATAATCATATGGTGATCATGTTAATATGCCCACTCACTAACTGGGGCTTAGGAACAACATTAAGTTTACCTTGCTCATGAAGAATTGTCCAATTGGTTTAGTGAATAACCGCAACTCGATCAATCTGGGGAAATACGCGACTTAAATAACACTACATCTCAATGATTTTCCTGAACAAAATGCAGCGTCAAGCTCCCAAATGTTTTTAGCAGAATGAGTATAGGATTATTGTATAATGCAATCGTATCTAAGATTATCAACCTAAATCACAGCTCTCTATCACCGGGTTTAATTCTCCAAGCAAACATTCAACCAAATTATATCATGCTCATACGTGCTCCTTATTCGCTTCCGTATAGAACGATATCAGCCGCTTTCGCACTATGATATACATTTTTTATACAACACAATACTCCATCGCGGATCGCCGTCATCCATAAATTGATGCCCATTCGTGACCGCAGAATGCACTTTATGTTGAATGTGATGCAGGCCAATCCATGATCCATGTTAGCCGCCATATCTCGTGATTCTTTTTTACTACTTTCTGCTGAGCTCAATGGTTTTTGCATGACGGGCAACCTGACAACACTATACGCTATATACGGCTCCACAAGATACAAATGCAATCACAATGCTTCAGTATAAATGAGTGATCCTTCAGAGTGTTCACCATCAAATTTAGAGAGATTTTGCCACAATCGAGACACTCCTCGCTTCTTCCATCCCAACCTTTAAGTAAAGTTTCCTTAATGATCGCTCTTAACGAGAAAGAGGCTTCGAGTGGTATTATGATACGAATCCTCAAGGAATAAATGAAACCCCAAGATTCGAGAGAGAATGATTGATGTGGAATTGGATTAATTGGGATTCTCTATCTCATTAATTGTCGTGCATTGAATCAAAATGTCATCTACATGGGGATTTAAACCAGCTTATACATCCTCTTCCTTATCGTGCTTGGCAAAACGCGGACGGACTACTTAGAGACAAAGGCTTAAGAGCGGTAACCCCGCCAAGTTTAGTACTGTGCTTCCAGAAGCTTGTTTAAACTAAGGTGAGAGACCATGCACTCATAATGTCATTTCCCTCCTGTTCCATCCCGGGTTGCCCATGTATAGATCAAAGGTCAATGTCCTCAATGAGGAAAGTCAATGCTGGTGGTTTAATGACTGGATCGAAAGTTTAGGCAGGCTTAAGCCTATCATTCAGTATAGCCCTTTAGCCATGCGCCGAAAGCCTTTGCCAAAAACAAAATCATCAATATTTCCTTTTTTCACTTTGAAAAACCATTGCATCCAACGCAGTTTCTCAAATGTAATTCAAATGAGAGACCATGCTGTTTTTCAATAAAGCAACAGATTCCCAGATTCTACCGTTTCCAAATTGGAACCTCGTAATGCTCAAGATAACAAAAGGCGTCAGGTTAAGTAAATCCACATCATACAAATGTCTGGGGCTTATAAACGCCAAATTTAATTTTGGTGATCATGGGACGTCAAGTATTCACAGGGATTCTGGAGGTTTGTGAAGGTGGTGAAACAAAGGAACTTCATTCTCTATCGGGTAATTCAATATATAACTTCATCATGAAATATTTAATAGTAATACGTGTTGCTACAAGAGTGATGTAAACAGGATTGTCATCGCTGGATTTTAAAAGAGCATGAAGTGTGTTATGCACTGAATTTATGATTATCGTATTATTGGTGCAAAGATGGTGAATGGAAGGCATATGTGGTATTGGTGAGGAGTAGAGAGCAGTCCTAGGAGTCACACAGCGATCGCCATGGAAAATATTCTCTTACAAACACAACATTCTAGTAATGATAATTTTGTGATCGTAATGTGGACTTTGTATCTCTATATTGGAGTACTCATAACCAATGAATATACAAGGCTTACTTCAGTTCTAATCTATGCTTACATAAGACCAAATGTGATGGCAAAGCGCATCCAAATGCCTCTTGCCGAAGGTTCCGCCTATGTCCTGCAGAAGAACTTAAAGCGAGATAACAGCCAATGACTAATCGAAACGTAATGATTAAGGCGACAACCCGCGCGTTCCGCCAGCAGTATTTATGAGGGCGATTGATCGAGCACTAAGTGATAGGGCACTTGAATAATGTGAATGAGAGTTCACCAAGCCATATTCTATTTGTGTGTATAGACAAGAAATTCTGTGGATGGATAAGCATCTTAAGAAATTTTGATAGGGTTAATAAATTCACCACCACCATCACTTTGATCATTTTAATTTTCTTTCTTAAACTCGATTTTCAATAAGAGCTTTAAAATTAACAGCGTTCGAGCAGCACGATGACAAGAGATATAACTACGATATCTACTAGACGGTTTTCACAAAACTAACATAATTATAAGCATGAGTAATTTTATGGGGGCTTCAGTTCCAAAGATCCAGGCCGATTGTTGGAAGTATGCCTTAATAAATAGACTTAATCATTGAAAGGTAATCATGACTTTCTGATCAGAAATAATATATATTCTGTTTAAATTGTCGTAATAAGGTAAATTACATCACAGAAAGCTTTCGATAATTTCAATGGAAGCATGACGACCTTAGAATGCCAGTTGTTAAATCCTGTATTTTAATCAATTTAAATTGACAATAGAAAAGCAGACGCGGTCCTGGATGGATTGAATGGAGTCGCTTGATTTCAGGACTCGAGGGACTTGAGGTGTTGTTGTTGGTCACTTATTATATGAAGGAGATACCCATTCTTCACTTTCCTTGCCAGATGGTGCCTCGTTGCTTATTCTTCACAAAACAAAACATCATGAAACTCAAAATAAAATATCATATTCGGGAAATCAGATACACTAATAAGGCCTCGGTTTTTAAATATGTTAAAGGTTGTCAATAGAAAATTAGTGTTTGAAGAATTACATTGAATTGCCAATAGCGGAGAAATGGTTAAACCTCGCCCATTCCAACATGAACCTTTTCATCTCCATGAAAATCGTAAGCCTATGCGCTCGATTTCCAACGCCATATGTGCTCATATTAACAGTAATAACTATCGAGCTAAACTAATATTCCAATGAATTTCCTTGAATATGAGAATTAAGGCAGGATGAGTATTGCTTTGAGCATAGTTGATGTTGGAATTATTAGGTACATAGTTGAGATCACTTATAAAAACACTTATCACTGTGGTGGTGGGTCAAGTTCTCAAACATATCCGAGCATCTTACTCCACTATCATATTTTACCTTTCTTCTTTCCTTCCTGGGAAGTTATCGCCTTCTTTCTATGAGGTCAATAAAAGATGAATTGCCTTCTTCCATACTTCGCTTGATTATTGTATCCTCTTTTTCGAGTCCGAGAGGTAAAGTCATAGGCGATCTGGATCGACTCAGGCACCGGCAGACTTTCCAGTCTGCTTTCAAAGCTGACAACATGGCACAGCCTCACAAGACATAAGGCTGCAGGATTCGAGGTGGAGGAACAAGGATAGAATTATATTCATCGCCAATGCCACTTAAATGTATAAAACTGGCTCACATCGATCGGTTCTCCGTGGGCAGCTAAGATATCACAACATGATTTTATTTGTATTTCGAGATACTTACAGTATATTGCCTTTCTCAAAGATTTACAATTGAGCTTGTATTGCATAAACTTAGCAAAGAGTTTGCCAGCGTAGTTGGCTTCGAGAGCATTCCGTGATAATGGGCACATTAAACCAGTCCTGGCGTTAAAGTACTCCATAGACTTCACACAACCAGGATGTAAGAATTTGATCTGCTTCGAGCCAAGTAGGCATATTCCAGGATACGCCTTAATCACTGAGGTATTCGATGGAGGAACTTTTTCACCGAGAAAATTCTCCAATCCATAAATTCACACAATTATGGGAGGACCATGTTCTGCATCAAATAGTTGGATGATAAATACTTCACACCTACCAATGATTCATGGGATGAACCATCAAGCGCTGTGGTGTAGTTTGAGAGATATTTGTTTCTTTGGTAGCCATACGTAAACGAATCCTAAAGAAGGGTAAATTGCTAAAGAAAGACAGGACAACAGTAATATCCGTCGCTTCCATGTCGAAAAAGCTTGAGAAAACATATCTAAGAAAAGCAAAGAATGAGAGAAATGAAAATAATTGAACTGATAACAAACTTCCTCGATTTTTGATTTATTAGTACACTATTTACAACCCCATATAAATTACCTGTATCGCATTGTATCGCCATATGCTAAGATATAATCGCTATTACTAAATTCATCCAAAAGAAATCTTATAGCGAATTTGAATAACAGACGAATCCTATGAGTATCAATCGTATTTATGATTAATCATAATGTATGATCATGTTATATTTGCTGGATTACGCTAATGGCGCCATCAGTTGGGAGTCGCGAGTCGGCTTCGGGCTGGACGTGAATTTTCAAATGATATGGTTTTTTCACGATTTTCGGCCACACTTCTTATATCCTCCTCCCCCGACTCTCCTAAATTAGGCCTTCTGCACGGAGTGAGCTCGAGGCTGGCCCCACGTACACACAAGGGGTCTCACTGCCTCGATTATTTCCGAAGCGGCTTGTTGGCAAGTGCTCGACGCCTCCCAGCCAAAGTGACTTCATTGAGCCTTGTGAGTGGGCGCGACGCCTATTCTCGCGGAGGCGACACTCTTCCAGCCAGCAGCGTTGTCTCTATATTCTCGTGGCGCCTTCGCTTCCCGTAGCATAAATTCTGGTTCCGGGATTCGTGCTGAGATCGGGCCAGATTCGCGTTGCTTTGGCTAGTTCTCATGCATAAGCAAGGCAAATGATGCTGCTTAGATACATCGCCCACGCTTAATTCTTCAAAATTCACATCAATAATGATTAAGTGAGATTACGAGAGATTAAGAGAATTAATTTACAAATGAAGCAGGACACCTTATATACCTGGAGTGATTGCCTTGCATTCCGTTAGAAGAGTATCGTTGCCAATCCCACCATAGGTTATTCTGACCAGAGTTTTCATTAATTATTGGGCAATTATTAATATTTATTCCAATATATAAATAAATTATATATTCTATTAAATGATATTTTTGCCTCAAACTTCAATATTAAAATCTTAAATCTATCTATCTGAATATATATATAGCTGTTTAAAAAAGGATTCTTATAAAAATACAATTTATTAACTGTGCATTTATACAAATAAATTCTGCATGACCTAAATAAGAAAAATTCCATTAAAAATTTAATTCATTAAATTTACTTTAGAGGTCAAGGTAATTTATTTGAAAAAGTCAACGGTTTAGCCAGGAATGAAAGAAAGCGATGTAATGAGTTTTCTGAATCGTAAATAAAGTTATTTTGATGCTGTTTGATATATCTTGCAACATTATAATTGAATTGAACGATGAGGTAAACGATTTCAAAACGAAAGAAAACAAAACTTTTAGGTCTCAGTCGAAACACATTAGTACTCCTTAACAAATTGCTCAAGTACAATTACACCCAAAGTCAAATCTCAAATCTTGACAAAATCACATTCTAAATTTATTTAATTTATTGTCAAAGTGTTAAATCAACTTACTTTTAAAATCCGAATCAATCAAGAAATAATTAAGGTTCATTTCATCTGGAAACTTTTTGTTCAAATTAGCTTAATCCAGGTGCATGTGATTGTACATATAAGCATGTACTGCTAGTCAAATATTTCTGATAATATCCTAATTTATTTGTTTAATTACTAGGATATATTTATATTCAATGAACACGACCAATAACTACGATGATCATCAAGGCAAAAGTACACATAATTTTCGATTTCTAATCTAAATTCTAAATTAATGTAATTTTTAACGAAACTCCACGTGACATTATAATTAAAGCATGAGTAAAGCTGATAAACAACATGATATAGGAAAAATCTAAACAACATTTCTATCGGTAATTTAAAGTCATGTTGATATGTCGATAATTTTTGGAGAAAAATTTATTACGCAGGTATTTTATATGTACTCCTTAAAATTATTTCAGTAGTGTTAATTTTGGCCATTTTTAGATTTTGCAACCTAAAATTATTAGTTTTAATTACAACTAACAACCTAGACATTGCGGGTGCTCTACTTGCAACCTCCTGCCAACTGTGAATTAAAATATTCCAGGAATACTTTTCCATGTTATCTGAATATTCCAACTCCGAATGCTTAGAGATTGCAGTCAGAAAAACCCGCAAAAGAGCTGTTAGTTGTAAAACATATAATTTACGTTGCAAATTGTAAAATGCAATAAATTAAGGTTGCAAACAATTATTTTCTCTCTATTTTACCTATTACTGCCTTGGTATTAATTGTCTTCATGTGAGCATAAATTTAACACGAGCGGATAATTACTTCAGTAGAAAATATATTAAAATTTGTAATAAATAGTATTTGAGCTGCACATATAGTCTCTTGTTTAGCCAGAATATTAAAGATATTAAATCAATTTTAGATTATTAAATTTTACGTAAATAGAAAAATTGGGATGCAACGTGGCAGCTTCTTAACGCTTCTTTGCAGCCAAACTTGCATGGATTAATTAAAATTTCCCAGCACAACTTAGAGAATATATAAGCTTTTTTAATCTGATGGTATTGCTAATCAATCAATCCTGCAGCCTGGCACACTTAAATAAAGGAAAAAACATTATAAAACCGATAAAAAAGAAAAACATTTTAAAAAATGGATACAACTTAAAGAAGAGAAAAATAAATTAAATAAAGTAATCAGCATAATAAAAACCGTGATTGTCGGCCTTAATCATCCCCTAACAGGAGAAAAGCCAAAGGAAAAGCGTGAGGATAACTGAAGAGATTAAAAATGCACGTATAAATCTATATATACCTCACACAACGCTCCCAAGGTTCAAATCTTCTTCCTCTAGCGCTTTGTTAGAAGTTCTAAAATGTTGTACTGAACTTGTTGATTGAGAAACAAAAGAATACATGTGAAGTTTTTAATTATTGGAATTATCGAGCACACCAATTTTCATAAAAATATTTTTTGTTATTTCAGTTAATTGTTTTAATGGAATTCTTGATTTATTGGTACCAAAAAAAGGAAGTCTTAAGTCTTGGCCGAAATTCAAATATTAGGAGAAACTGAGATTCTGTTGCGTGATTTACTGTATTACATCGATTATTTCAACACGACAACATAATGCACTTTTAAGATCGTATTGCATATATGTCGAGTAGTGTAATGCAGCAGAAACTCAAATAACATTTGCAATAAAACAAAATTGTAAAATAAAATTTATATCAAAATTCCAAACCTCAAACATGGATGCAAATAATCTTGATAAATCGCATATATTTTCATAACATTTTTGGTTTCCAAATAATTTTTAGAGTTATGGATACAATTGCCCAACATTCCGGAAAATGACATTTTATGCTTTAGGATATTTTTTATGCTCCCGTGATTTTTTCTGACATTTTAATGCTCCCTTTAATTTTTTTCGATTTTTTACATTATTGTTTCAAGATTATTTCAAACATATCTCATTCAATAAAATTTCAATGAAAAATATATATTTTCCCGATTAAATAATTAATTTTACACTAAATCTTAACAATCAAGAAAATATACACATAAAACACATTTAAAATAATATAGAAACAACACGTGAATAGAAAACAAATTCAATGTTTGTTACAATGCATTGAAAACGCTAAAACACCAATAAACAAAAGAACAACATTGAAAACTATATAGATATAACCAAGAAATAACAAAAATAATATAAAAACACCATTGCTACGATCAAAAAAAACTTAAAATAGGTAAAAATTGAATTGAAACATTGAAAATCGCATGGAAACCACAAAAAAACACCATAACAACATTAAAAACAAGATAAACAACTCCACAAACAATATAAATAATATGCAAAAATACTACACCAATAAAAAAGCTTAAAAACAGGTAAAAACCGTGATTGAGACATTAAAACTAAATTGAAACAACAACAAAACACCGTAACAACATGAAAATATTATAGAAAAATAACTTTAAAAACAATATATAAAACAACACGTTAACAAAAAACATAAAATAGGTAAAATTGTATTGAATCATGTTGAAAATTTTGGTTTTGATAAAGCCGGTGTCGATTCGACTTTGACCAATTTTTTCGGTGGCTAAATATTTTATTCGCATGAATTAAATTATATATTACGCCCACGCCCGAGTAGATGTTTCAAAACCGGCTTTTGATGAGAAATTAAACCGATGACGCGAGTGAGGTAGCCACATAAATGCAAGACATGAAAGATTTATGTAGCTGATACGGAATACTGACGCTTTATCCCACATAAATACAAATCATAAATATCCATTATTTATTTACTGGCGTGTTATTTGTCGAGCAAACTTATAACATTAACCGGATGATCACAGGTCAACACGCTGAAGCGCACAAGACCCGACTGGCTTGGGGGTCACTTCCGCCTAATCGGTCCGGTCCGGTCCACTAGTTTTCATGCACTCGAAAATGGGCTTCGCCTGTGACTGTGACTGGCTGAGTTGTAATCTCCCCGCAGCGGTGGTCACCTGGTTAGCCCACTACCCATCGCAGCGTGACGTGACGTAACACCCTGGGCCACAATGCGTGATTAATGCCCACTACCCAATTTTTTCTCCCGCAGGGGAATGGTTGGCTATTTATACATGTTTTCAGCATCGCGTTTTAGATATCAATTTACTCCATAAAAATCATGCACTCATCTTCTCGTGATTCTCGTACTAAGTCCAAAGAACCAAAGATTCAAGACATTTCTAGTTCGGAATGTGCTTCCGTGGTTAGTGGTGAAAAAGGTAAGACGTAGTTTCGCTTTTATCTTGAAGCAATACGCCAAACCGTGAGCATTAGCCGACGTAATTGCTTTACGGAAAGATATTCATCTCAACTCGCCTTCTGGAAAGTTCTATTGACAAGTTGTACAATGGTTCAATTTCTCAGTAATCTTTTGCTTTTTTGCCATTTTGAAGGCATTCTGATTTTTACAAAGGCAACATTATACTCAACAAATCATTTGAAACATCATAAAAACATATAAAACAATGGATGAAAAAATAAAAATGCATAAAAATGACAAACAAATATACATAAAATGTAATAAAATCAAAAAAGTACACCGAGAGTAAATAAAAGTCAGCTTAACGCAAACAGTGTCTTTTTTCCTAAAAAGAATGGCATTTACGGCGATTTCTCAAGTTTTTATTGCATGACGAGCGCTTGTAAGTGAACCCTATTGCAGTACCAAAGTCCAAAAGTTTCTGTAAATACAAATTTCCTTTTTTTTTTAGTGTTCTGCTAATTTACAACTTGATTATTAGTATTAAAATAATCAAATAAAATAGAAATGGGCCGTACCAGAGAGTAAACGGGCCGGTGGGCCCATCACGGCAGTCAGTACAACTAAGCACACGACGAACCTGGACATTTTATTGAAAAATGCTATTACCCCCGAGTTTTCGCCAACTGTTTTGAGGTGGGCCCATTTAAAAATTATAATTTATTTTAAAAGCATGGCAAATTGGTCAATCTCATTTCATTCATCCAAGACTCCAAGTTGGTATGATAACTATTATTTGGATTTTGGAGGCTATTTTTTTAAAAAGGTTATTTGGAGGCTATTATATTTGAATACGTTGAGTGTAAAATTAATATAACTGTAATATGTAATAGATCGTAAATAGTATTATATTTTTATTTTACGAAACACAAAACACTTATTCATTATTTAATATAACTATAGTACATGAGTTTTGTAATCTAAAACAAAAACACTCTTAGTTTTTGACCGGAAAAAATATATTATAGAGTTTGTAAATACCAACTTAATTTCGATCCAGCTTCATTTAGTAAGAATCTAAAAGAAGTGAAATGGTGCTTAAATTTATGCTTCTTATTTGGTTGAGTTTTGTAATCACTAAAAACTTCTTGGTTTTTTCGCTAAAAACAAAAGTATTTATAGAACAGAAACGTCAACTTTACTTTTGATTCAACTTTATTTAGTTTAATCTAAGAGTAGGGAGATGGACGTTAAATTGCTTCATTTCCTCGGGTTTGACTTTTACAAACAAATAAGCATTTTTTCAACGCTTTCACCAAACACTCACAACTTCTAATTCTATTTTCAAACACTCCCAACTTTCTAATCTCAACTACTTTTACTTCTAAAACAATAAATTATTTCTTCTTAAAAGTAAGTTTTTGCTAACATTCCATATGTTATAGATCATAAATAAAGTGATATATTGAATTGTTGAATTGTTTGTTCGTAAATGGGTGTTGACTCCAATTTTGACTAAATAATTAAGTGGTTTCCATTAGTGAAAATGTAATTAAATTATTTGTAAAAATTCTACTAAGAGAGTAGATGAGAATAAAGATTTGAAATTTCAAAATCAATTCGAAAATGAGAAATTAATGCTAGGAAGTTAGCACTTAATACAAATAAATGGTATGGAAAATAGAAATGTGGGGAAAGAGAATGCCTCCATCCCACATAGGATAAGGATGCAAAGTTTGCACACTTAATATATCCCAAGTTTGACCTAATGCTGGTTTGCGCCTGGGTGCACCAAATTTTTAGGGTGAGGACCAACATGCTTGTGGATTTGCTCAAACACACGCTGCTGCCGCTACCGCCGGGCCGCCCGGGTCCGGGTCGCGGCTTGGCTTGACTTCAAGGCCTTATTCATTTTTGACCAAAAACTTTCAAAATAAATAAATAATTAATTTTTATAATTAATTTATTAGATTTTCAACCTGGGATCAGACGACTAAGCATCGGGCGATGCACGGCTGCCGCTGCGGCGCGGACGCGCTTAAGGTACGCTTAACGCGATTTACCCGATATACATGAACAAATGCTGTCTGCTCAAAGGCAAAATATATCTTTTTTCGAGCCAAAAGATTTGGATCTTCCATACGATGCACTCCAAGTGCCTATAATAATCGACTTCCGCAGATGAAAAACAATATGAAAATTATCGAAACATAAAATCGGCCATTTGCATCATCGCGATATTGACATTTCCTTGTTCAAAGCTTGAAAGTTCAAATTCTTGAAAGTTCAAGTTCCTTTGACAGCATTTCGCGACCTAACAAAGAAAGTCATTGTATCTTGAAGACTAACGCGAACCGTGAATATTTGAGATACGGGCGATTTCATCTTGCGGAGACTCGAATATAAGAACTTAGTCATACACTATTCTCTTTAGCCATTTTCCTCCTCCAAAAAATGTAAATCATACACTTCAAACATGAATTATATTTTTTACCCAATCATATCTGGATATCAATATTAGAGAATATAGCATATTACAAGACTTTAATGCCAAATAATTTTCACATTATTATTCTCTAAAGCCATTAAAGAAATCAATTTAAAAATAGAACCTTTTAAGACATTTTTAAAACATAAGAATAATTAGTTGGGACAAAACAAAATAATAATTCTACTTTTTTAGGCCTTAAATGGAACCGAAACCGGGTTCCACTTTGAATGCCAAATAATTTTAAATTATTATTGTGGAACCAAAACCAAATCCAAATTTAAGACATTCTTTAAAACATAAGAATAATTAGTCTCCAAAAAAATGGAACCTTACGTTTTAACGGCTGGGAATGGAACCGAAGTTTGAATGAACCGCTTCTAAAACTTTAAGGTTAAAACCAAAAATCTTGTGAACTTTGCAAATATCTTGTGTCTCCAAAACCGCTGCGGTTAATCGCTTTAGAATGCTTAGAATTATGGATGTTTTATTTTAAAAAACCAAATAATCTTGACATGCAAAATATGTTAGAATAAATGTTAAATGTTTATTTGATGTTTTATTTTTCAGAATTATATGAGACACGCTTCAACGTTGTGTTTAACCACGGAACTTTGATTCTTCTATACTAATAGTATATATAGATAGTTTTAATATAATTATTATTAAGTATAATCCTTATTGGATATTAAGTCCAAGTCTTTTTTTAAACCAAATTGATAAACTATTTTAAGAAATCAAAAAATTATCAAAAGATAAATAAACGGTTTCGGTTAAAATCGAACCGTTGAGGAACAGGTTGAATCGACCAGAATCTGTGAGGCAACGGTTTTGTTTCAATCCTCCAAAATTAGGAACCGAGAATCGGTGGTTTTGAATCGGCAAGCGGTTTCGAACAGTAGCCATCCCTACTTTTGGTAGACATACAAAAATATGTAATAAGATTTCCTCTATAAAGGGAAGGATATGTACTACATAATATTTTGAGAAGGGCACTATGATTTATCACTTGTAACATACAATTAATGCACTTAAAATATTTAAAAAAATGGAAAGGTAATAATTATTATGGAGTACAGGAAATTATGGGCCCAAAATCGACTTGCATATTCATTTTTCCACTATATACGTTGATGTTTATAAAAGAAATAATATTTTATTTAAAATACTAAATAATTATCTAATAAATGGGTATTGAAAAAACTGAACAAAAATTTGAACCCCAAAATCCAACAGAGATCACCAATGGTGGGAGGGGGTTGAAGTACCCGAGACGGTGCCATGTCAAATTTCTCAGTCTGACGTGAGATAACGGTATTCTTTGAAACCCGCGCCCTCTCGTAACGGATAACAATGATTCATGCCACGTCATCAACTTAGGCCCATATCCTTGGATAATTTTAACCCTTGTTTCAAATAAACTTGTACATTAACATTTCATTTTTTTTTAAGCATAGTGGGGAGAGAGTAAGGGATGAGAAACATATTGGTAGGAGGTTGGTTTACTGTTTTTTAAAAATGATTAAGCGTTTAGACTAAGTCGAGGTATGTATTAGATACGATTTCCGTAAGACTAAAACACCCCCGTATATTATAGTGTTTATGGTTTGGTTTGGCCCCGTCCCTTTAAAAGATACAACAACTTTAACTGTTTGACTTTACACTTGCAAAGTCAAAACTTTGCGAACAGGAAGTGTTTGAAACTTTGAAGCTTCGAATGGAAAGGTTAGTAATACGCACGAATGCAATGACTCGGTTTTTAGGCTTGTAATTTCATATGTCTTTTTTTCATCCGCACGGTTCTTATTTATAGGCATCAAGGTGTCCGGATGGAAAAAACATGTTTTTTGGCTCGAATAGACATGTCTACAACCAAAAAATGCACATGGTTGCTCGAGCATGCACCGCTCGTGACGGCGCGATCCGCAAGACACGCTAGTCTCTTCGGGGCTAGTCAGGTGTCACAAGTGACAGCACAATCAAGGGCCGCGACCCACGACCTGACACCGAATCAGGCCCCCGACCATTGCTCGTTCGCGACCACCCGACCCACGGCGGGCGGTGGAGCTATGAGCGCGCAAGGCGCGTGTCTTTGAACCAAACGCACAAGCATGTAGTCCTCACCCTTTAAAATTGGGGTGCCCAATGGCCCAAACCCATAAGTCCAACTTGGGATTTATAAAGTGAGCAAACTTTGGCTTCTCCTCCTATGTGGGATGGAACATTTCTCCTTCTACACATTTTTTTATTTTCCATACCATTTTTTAGTTTTAAGTAGCTAATTTCTAGCATTAATTTCTCATTCACCTTTAAAATGGTTTTGAGAAATTTTAAATGGTATTCTCATCTACTCTCTTAGTAGAATTTTTACTAATAATTTAATTCCATTTTTCACTAATGGAAACCACTTAAATATTTGGTCAAATTGGGTCAACAACCATTTTACCAAAATAAATTCCAATATTCCCACATGAATGAAATTATGCATGCGTGTATGCGATTCGCTTGAAAGTCTCGGCAAACCGTGCTATCGATCCTGGATAGGTAGCTTGTGGCTTTTTAACCTTTTGTAAAATACTATCTCCGAGTTCGGTTTTAGTGACGCGATGTCTTGAACTACTCACGGCCGTTTGTGTAAACCGACAACAAAGTATTTACACAATAAAATTCTAATACTTATTGTTCTCACGTTGTGTCCATTTTTACCTGGACCATATCTTAGATTCATAAGTGTTTCTTTGAAGCGGCCATTACTTTCACTTATATAGGTGATCTCGTATTGAATATTATCTCGCCATACTCCACCTTTCGGATATGAATCACTAAAAGTCTTAAATTTCACCTCACCACATTCAAGGCAGTTTCTATTTCACTTGGAAGCTTTGAGAATGAGCTAACACATTTTCCAAGTGTTCAAATTTGAACATTCATAACTTAGTTGTCCATGAACTGGTGCTTGGATCTCCAATTCACAAGGTTGGAGTTACCGCTTATGAATATTCTTTAGTTTGTGGATTTTAAACTCATTCCCATTAACATTTTATACAATTGATCTCGATTTATACCTTTCGTAGCGGATCCCAAGGTTTTTCCATTGACTTGACATAGCCGTGTTTAAATTACCCCATTCAAAATCAAGCGTCTAATGGTATTGTGTCTTCGACGATACATCTGACTTACCACTATACATACTACTTTGTGCCCTTTCAATTATTGATTGACTATCACAATGTATCAAAAAACAGCACCGATTCATTCCGATAAAGGAATATCCTCTAAGAAGTTTCTAAGCCATTTTGCTTCTTCTCCAACTTTATCTAAAGCAATGAACTCGGATTCCATAAAGGATCGAGCTATACACGCTTTTAGAAGACTTCCACGACACCGCTTCTTCCACCGATTGTGAAAATATATCCACTTGTGGACTTGGAGTCTTTTGTGTCCGATATCCAATGGCATCACAAAAGATCCCTTCTAATACCACGATATCTCGTATAAAGTGTTCCATAGTTCATGGTATACTTGAAGTATCTAAGTACCCTTGTCACGACTTTCCGGTGATCCTTACTCGGGTTACTTGTGAACTTACTTAGTTTACTCAACGAATATGCAATGTATGGACGTACAATTCATTAAGTACATTAGATCGCCAATTACCTCTTGCATATTCAGTGAGAGAGACCTGTTCGCTCTATTCTGGCTAAGTGTAGACTTAGATCTGCAGTGTTTTAGCCGGAGGACTATCAAAAAGCATTAAACTTTCTAAGATGTTTTCAACATAATGGGATTGTGAAAGACAATCCCATCCAAGTTCTAGAGATTTTAATCCCTAATATAATATCGATAATCTCATATCTTTCATGTCAAAGTTCTTCTTTAACATGTTCTTAAAATCTTTCCACGATGGAATTTCGATAATCGCAGCCCACTTGAACGATTTTTACTTAATCATCCTTGACACTAAGTCGTGAAGATGATCTCAATTTCTTGAACCTGGCCGATCACCGTCTTGATGTCAACCATCTTATAATCTTGTAAATTACCGACAATAAATTTCTTTGTGTCGGTATTTTCTATTTTATATTTCTTCTCCAAAGAGTCCCACAACTCTTTGACATTTTGAACGAACTATGTATACGTTATGTAGGTGTCGTCTAGCCCCGTTTAAAATATAATTCGAATAATACCTAAAATCATTTTTATGCCAAGTATCCACAACGATTCTCCATTGGTTGTGATTCTTCATCGCTACGATTGGGGGTGTTGGAAATTATTACGGGGTTACAATAGGAAAAGCTTTCAAGATGACTTACAAAACGAAACATAAAATTACAAGAAAAGTAAAACCTAACTATTACAATTCTTGAATGGATTCCAACTCCAGAAGCATGAATCTGACGGAACTTGAAAAACAAAAGCCGAGTCGAGTAGAACTCTATACGCAAGACAAATACGTCCCGACTAGTGCCACGATTGACATGTATTTTTGTATGTATTTTGGGCATATTTATGGCTATAATTGTTTATAAACATGCAATAACTCATATGAAATTGTATATATTCGCTCTTTGTGGAAAAGGTATTACGCTTTGCTCGTTTTGTAGGAATTTAACGATATTTGGAGTGATTTTGTGACAAATACGAGCATTGCAACCTAGAAGCGTCAAGAATCGAGCGATTACACCCAATTGAAAGCTAATTATATTGATTCTAGATTCATAGTAATGATTCGTGTGTCAAAATAAGCATGGATTATTAAACAACGAGGGGATTTGTCTAAAAGAACGTCCAAACGCTGCCTCCTGGGAATTTCCAAAGATGCGGGGTTTAGTATTTTGGCCATAACTTCTACAAAATTGATATTGATGATTCAAGTGGATACGGAAAGCTAAGAGAGAGGGATACAACTCTTATGAAGACCCCATAAGAAAATTTGACGCGTTTGGGTGGAGCACGGGCTGTCGCGGCGATGAGCACACCCGTGCTCCCTTCAACGAAAAATAATTTCAGATGCGGCTACCAGACGGGCTGAGCGTGCCGTATAGCATGGCCGTGCTCCTCTATGGGAAAAATAGAGTTTGATTCATTTTCAACTAGGTTTCAACCCAAACGAAGTACAAATAGACCCATGCCACAAATAGGGGGACACCGATTTTTACCCTAGAAACCAGAGAAAGAGATTTCCACGGAAACTTCGAGAGATCGATCAAGACGCAACCACACCTTCGAGGATTGAATATAGATCAAGAGATCGTCATCATCCCCCGAGTCACTCATTTTATCGTATCGTTATTTCAATTAGTTAGATTTTTGATTATGAATAATTTGTCTATGAATTGTTTATATTCGATGTCCGGCTAAACACTTTGTGATTTCCGGGTTTGGGAGTAGGTTAATAAACACTTTTATTTGATGGTTAATATAATTGAAGTTAATGTTTTCTTCCTCTATTCAAGTATTTTGCTTTAATTCATGTTTTATCAAAAGGCCTTTGATTTAAATTTGTTTGATGTATTGATTCATAATTCTAACCGATGAGTTTCAATACTAGATCTTGAGTACTTGACACAAATAGCTTGCATGATTGAGAAGTCTCGTGAATATTTGTGAGATCTAATAATCTTTTGAACTTTTTGGGAGTTGGATGTCTCATGTTGGTAGAGATGCTAACATAGATATTCCAATCAACGCTTTTACATACATCTCGAGATATAGGTAAATTACTTTTGTGATTGGTCTATAGAGAAGAATACGTTTAACCTTGGTTTTGATTAATGATAATAAAAGAGGATATTAACCGATACCATAACCCAGAATCCATCCATCCATACTTGATCTTTCAATCGTTTTTCGCTTTTTGTTATTTTAGGATTAATTTACGCTTTAGTATTAACAAAACCAATCCATCACAATTCGATCGTTTAAATAAAATAAGGTTATTATAATTCAATACTTAGTACATTAATTTATTAGTCCCTCGTGGATTCGACTTGCTAACCCTATTCTATAAATTGCACCGTACACTTTGCGGTGAAGCTAAAAAAATAAGGAACAAGTTTTTTGGTCGTTGTCGGGGACTAATTAAATTTTTAGTACTAATATTGCGATAAATAGAATTATCTTTAATTTAGACATTTTTTTTTTTTTTCTTTTTATTTGTTGTTTAATTCTACTCCCAGGGTATTTGATTTGTTTCTTTGAGTTGGTTCGGGTAGTGCATTTAACACCGCTCTGATGGATGAATCCAATTATTACAATAATCGAATTCATATAATTACCTGGAATAATCCTACTCCTACGTGCTATTATCCAGGAGGCAAAACCATCTATAGAGGATGTCCTCACCGCATTTATGAATGAAACAAGGAACCAATTCAATACACGTGAGGCTAAGCCGACAAAATTGAAGCACAACTCGCACAATTGGCTAACACTGGGGCACACAATTGGAAAATCTTGGAACCAGATTAGCCAATTAGCCACGATCGTTGGTGGACAACATCAAAAGGGCAGGTTTAAAGCAACACAAGTCAACTAGGAAGGAACAATGTAGTGCCATTCATCTAATGAGTGGTATCGAACACGAGGAGCCGAGAGATCCCCGAAAAGCAAGAAAATTCGGAACCAAACACGGATCTGTGTGTCTATGCACTTTCAACCCGTGTGTGGTACCAAAAGGAGCAAAACAGGACAAGAAAGCATTGAACGAACCGTGCGTGTACGCCCGGCAGCTGCGGCGCGAGATGCCATAAGAAAACTATTCGAGAATGAGACGAGCACAGACTATGCGTGACGCACACGACAACACGCGTAACTCAAATCAAAAAGTTCCAACACCAGGACTCAATCCTTGCTTGAAATCCCAATTATGCAATATTAGGTGCAAACAATACAATTTTGGCACTTGACCATGATCCAAAGCAAACTAATATATGCATTCAAAGGAGGCACAAATTCATGAGAGTTACTGGGTGCTTCAAACATAGACGTTAAATGAAGCGCTTGTTAGAGGCAACCCAACAATTTCTTCGCTTTTATTTCTTCCCATGTTTTTTCCCTTTTCTGGTTAGGATTTCTTATTGCTTTCATAAGTTAGGATTTTTTTTTGCTTTCCCTAACAAAAAAAGGGATATCGCAGGACGCACGGCACCGCGCTACCGAATCGGAGATTCGATCATGAATTCGGTATGCATACTCAATCCACACTTTTCTTTATTGAAATTCTATTTTTCCTTGTATGCGATATAATTTCATTCAAGTTTGAGGAGAGATAGTTATTTTGATTTGAAGTGTGGCGAAAAAAAAATTTGCATTCATATAGTCACATTTAGAGCATATAGGTTGTATTGCATTAGATGCTTATTTATGATTTTAGCACGTTTATTGGTTTAAGACGCTTATTGCTTTCTTAGTTGTTTAGGGAGTGAGTTGACCGTTATTGTGTGTTTGTTGATCTTGGGAGCATGTGTTGAAAGCGATTTATGTTGTTTTGAATGGGTGTTGAGCGTGAGTTGACCGGGGTTGAAAATAATTAATATGGAGCATGTGATTATTGGGATCATGGTGAATATACTTTGAATTATGCATGTACAAGCTTGTGAGCTTTTTGAGCCTTTAATGCTTTTCATCTTATGCGATTTTGTTTGTGATTGAGTGTGTCATGCATGTTGATTTGAATTCTAGAACTTGCTCGTATCTCCGTCAAGGTCACATGTATGCATTCATGAAAATGATTTTAGGTCATTTTTGTTAAGCCTTTCAAGCTTTTTTTGCCTACCTTATGATATTTGATTTCTCTAGCTAGCCAATTTGAGCCTATTGCCTCGATTTTTTGATAACCACATTTCAAGCCTTAGAACTTAATTTGATATATCTGTTATCCTAAACTTGAGCGTATAACATTGAGTAAAGGATAGAATAAAAGATTGAATGAAGGGGTATCGAGAAGTTAGAAAATAGTTTGTATGTTGGGTGATTGGGAATAAAAGAAGAAAAGGAGAAAAGGGAGGATACTCACAAAAGAGTCAAAAACAAGAAAGAAATTTGAAAAAACGAGAAAAAGTGAGTCGTTAAAGACGAGAAATAGGCCGGAAATTGTGATGTAGCGTAAGGAATAATTTGTATGAAAAGTGGAGAAATAGAGAGGTGATAAGATATAAGGCGATTGGGAGTACATAGTTGGTTGATATTAGAATAACTATTTGAGAAAAATGATGTGCTTACCAATCTATACGCTGAGTTGAGTCACTTTATCCATATTTCCCCTACCTTAACCAAAGAGCCTTCATTACAACCATAAATAATTTTTTGATTTGTGAATCGCATACAAACGAGTGGCGGAGATGTGAGACGATTTGCAAGCATATGGTAATTCTTCAACATTTATATGATTTGAGCGAATACACGTCCCTTATTATTCTAGTGAGTAGAGTATACACTTTATCCCCGTGAGGCGTGATTTAAAGTGTTTTACCATGATTTTAATAGACTTGTGTTCGTGTTAGCTATTTGAAACTTGGTTGGTTTTGTGCTTGATGTCTATGGATATATGACATGAATTGTGATGCGGTGTTCTTGAGTTGCTCTTTACCCTATTTGTGTTTATAAAGTGTTGACCAGATCACGATTTAAGTTTGGGGGTTTGATTGACATGTATTTTGCATGTATTTTGGGCATATTTATGGCTATAATTGTTTATAAACATGCAATAACTCATATGAAATTGTATATATTCGCTCTTTGTGGAAAAGGTATTACGCTTTGCTCGTTTTGTAGGAATTTAACTCATGAACGCCTAAACGCGCCCGGAATTTCCAAAGACGGGCAGGTTTAATATTTTGGCCATAACTCTCTCTACAAAATTGATATTGACTGATTCAAGTGGCTACGGAAAGCTAAGAGAGAGGATACAACTCTTATGAAGACCCCATAAGAAAATCGAGGACGTTTGGGTGGATCACGGGCTGGTCGTGCGATAAGCACGACCTAATCGTGCTCCCTTCGGCCGAAAAACAATTTCGTGCGGCTACCAAAGACGGCTGGGCGTGACATATGGCACGGCCCGTGCTCCTCTCAAGGGAAAAATAGAGTTTGATTCATTTTCAACTAGGTTCACCCAAACGAAGTACAAATAGACCCGGGGTGGCCACAAACAGGGGACGCCGATTTTTACCCTAGAAACGAGAGAAAAGAAGCGATTTTCCACCGTAAACTTCAGAGAGATCGATCAAGACCGCAACCACACCTTCGAGGATTGAAGATAGATCGAGAGATCGTCATCATCCCCGAGTTACTCATTCTATCGTGACGTTATTTCAAATAGTTAGATTTTTTGATTATGAATAATTTGTCTATGAATTGTTTATCTTGATGTCCGGCTAAACAATTTGTGATTCCAGGTTTGGGAGTAGGTTAATAAACACTTTTATTTGATGATTAATATAATTGAAGTTTATGTTTTCTTCCTCTATTCAAGTACTTTGCTTTAATTCCTATTTCATCAAAAGGCCTTTGATTTAAACTTATTTGATGTATTGATTCATAATTCTAACCGATGAGTTTCAATACTAGATCTTGAGTACTTGACACAAATAGCTTGCATGATTGAGAAGTTCTGTGAATATTTGTGAGATCTAATAATATTTTGAAGAGTTGGATATCTCATGTTGAGTAGAGATGCTAACATAGATATTCCAATCAACACTTTTACATACATCTCGAGAGAGAGGTAAATTACTTTTGTGATTGGTCTATAGAGAAGAATACGTTTAACCTTGGTTTGATTAATCGATAATAAAAGGGGATATTAATCAAACCGTAACCCAGGAATCCATCCATCCATACTTGATCTTTCAATCGTTCTCGCTTTGTTATTTTAGGATTAATTTTGCTTTAGTATTTACAAAACCAATCCATCACAGTTTGATCATTTAGATAAAAATAAGGTTATTATAATCCAATACTTAGTACATTAATTTATTAGTCCCCGTGGATTCAACCTTGCTAACCTTATTCTATAAACCGCACCGTACACTTGCGGTTAAGCTAAAAACAAGGCGAACACTCACGGTACAATGTAATGTCCCCAAAGATAAAACGGCTTAACCTCATTTGTGTACAAAGAGCACCACGACACAAAGGCACCTTTCGAACTTGAAGGAGCGAAATCGGGTCGCCGGACACGAATGCGAAGGCTTAAGTGTTCTTGAAAATGTTCGTCGAATAGTTATGACACTTTTACCGACACTTGAAGAATATGCAGAGATATGCGATTTTTCTATGTATATCGACTTCACCTCTTCCTCCTAACCCCTCAAAGCAAAGAAAACGCCTAAAAATTATATAGGCCATCATTTCCAACACTTGTAGGGAATTAAAGATTAAGAGAGTAGCCATTAAACCACATGTAACTCCCATGAGTTACAAACCCTTATATGACCACTACTGAGGAGTTACAAACTCCAAAAGCATCATGAACCTAAACACTCCAATGTCAGATTCATCCACACATGAACCCGGATACTCCAATGTCTAGATTCATTAGGTCCAACAGCTTTCTTGAATTTGGGCCAAGCCCATTTTCAAGTTACAAAACTAACTAAACCTGAACCTGAGCCCAAAGGATCGGTTTGGTCCAAGGCCCATTTGTGATCATACACTTGTGTTATAGTATATCCAACCAATAACACCTTCTAGTATTTATACTAGGATAAACTATGCCCATTCGCGTGGCCAACATCGTGTATTAATTTCTCACTCATCACCGAAATTGAGTTTTGAGAAATATAAAATACTACGAACATCTACTCTAAAAGTAGATTAACAATTTATAATTAAATTCCTCCAGAATTAAATTTGGTTAAAAGTCGGGTCGGCGCCCGCTTTCTCAAAACCAAATTTCCAACAATCCCCCACATGAGTGGAAATTAATGCATGCATGAATGCAGACATGCAACCAGTCCTCAAGAGACAATACTGCATCCAGAAAGGTAGCTTGTGGCTTTGAACCTTTCGTAGTTAATACCATCAGTACACTCGGGCGGCTAGTGGGACTGATAATGCATTGAACTATTCCTCCACGGTATACCGAGACAACATAATTAACATTGTAAGGTCTCAACACCTCATATTCTCACATTTTGTGTCCGTTTTGGCCATGGACACCTCTTTGGATTCATAAGTGTTACTTTGAAGCGGCCCACACTTCTCACTTACATAGATGATCTCCTATCCGAGTATACGCCATACTCAACCTCAACGAGGTGTAGGAATCATTAAAAGTCAAATGACTTAGCCTTACCACGCTTTGCGGGTGTTTCAACACTTGGCATTGCTCTCTAGGGATGGGTTGAAACATTGTTTCCAAGTGTTACAACATAACCTTCATAGCTTAGTTTTCCCATGAACCAAGTTCTAGGATCTCCAAATCATCATGGTCAAGTTACCACTATAATGGTTATTTACTTTGTGGACTTTAAGCCCATTTCCTCTAGCAATTTACTCAATTGATCTCGATTCGATCCTTTCGTCAAAGGATCGCCAAATTGTCTTTTGACTTTACGTAGTCAATTGACGACAACCATTTGAGATCAACTGCCTAACGGTATTGTGTCTCTAATTTAATATGTCTAGACTTACCGTTATACATATTGCTTTGTGCCCTTCTATATAGCTTGGCTATCACGTTGAATCATCACGTAAGGCATAAGCTTCCTCCAACATGGAATATCTTCCAAAAAGTTTCAAAGCCACACTGCTTCTTTACCAGCTTTATCCAAAGCTATAAACTCCGATTCCATGGTGGACCGAGCTATACACATTTGCTTCGTGGACTTCCACGATACCGCACCACCTCCAATGGTGAATATGTATCCACTAGTGGAATAAGAATCTTTCGAATCCGAAATCCAACTAGCATCACTATACCCTTTAAGTACAACCGGATATCTCGAGTAGTATAGCCCACACTCGAAGGTATACTTCGAGTATTTTAACACCTTGGTTAACGCTTTCCAATGCTCGTGGCTTGGATTGTTCGTGAACCTACTCAACATATTTACAAGGTAGGCCAAATCTGGACGTGTACAATTTGTAATGTACATCAGACTGCCTATAATACGTGAGTATTCCATCTGAGCCACTGGTTCTGTTTCATTAGCAACCATATTTACACTTAAATCAATGAGCGTCTTTGACGGTGAACTGTCAAAAGCATTGAATTTCTTGAGCACTTTCGCCACATAGTGGGATTGTGACAAGATAATTCCATCATGAGTTCTGCTGATTTTTATCCCCAGGATCACATCAGCAGTCCCCATATCCTTCATGTCAAAGTTTCTCTTTAACATTCTTTTCGTGTCCATGATAGTATCATGACCACTGCCTATGATTAACAAATCGTCTACATATAGACAAACTGTGACAAATGCTTCCGATGTCCCTTTGACATATACGCATTTATCACACTCGTTGATTTTAAACCCATTTGACAACATCGTGTTATCAAACTTAAGATGCCATTGTTTTGGAGCTTGTTTCATCCGAGTACAAGGATCTTATTTACTTGCATACCTTCTTTCTTAACAAGGTGCAACAAACCCTTCAGTTGTTCCATGTAGATTTCAACATCTACCTCTCCATTTAGAAACGCCATCTTGACATCCATCTCGATGAATCTCTAGATTGTGCAAAGCAAAGAATCGCGGAAGCACCGAATAGACGCAATCCTCGTTTGGGAGAATAGGTGTCAAAGAAGTCATACCCTTGTTTTTGTTTAAAGCCTTTGGCTACAAGCCGTGCTTTATACTTATCGTAGTTCCATCTGCTTTATACTTCTTCTTTAGGATCCATTTTCATCCTAAAGGTTTATGACCAGTAGGGAGATCAACCAACTCCCACATATGATTTTGCAGAATGGACTCGATTTCACTATTGATTAGTTCTTGCCAGAGCGGAGCATCTGGACTACTTAGAGCCTTTTTAATCGAGTTTAGCTCACCATCTAACATAAATGTTAGAAATTCAGGTCCAAAGGACTTAACCACCTTAGGCCTCTTACGCCCGCCTTAGTTCTTTATCACTTGGTGTTGAACTAACTGTGCTGTCAAGTGTGACGGTGTTGTACCAAATATCGCCCGGATGTTATAACACCGGCAAAGACTTCTCCGCAACATCCGCAGAACACATGGTATTCCGGATGTTATAACACCGAAGTAACACCTCCAGAAACATCTGAATACAGTCGTTTCTTTAAACTTCCATTTATGCTTTCTTTACAAGGATAAATATTCTCAAAGAATATAGCATTCCTTGACTCAATTATGGTACCAACTGTCATTATCGGGTTTTCTGACTTATGTTCCATAAAACAATATGCACTACTGTTAAGTACATAACCAATAGAAACACAATCGACCATTTTAGGACCGAATTTAACTTGCTTTGGTTCAGGTAATGCAACCTTAGCCAAACACCCCCACACTTTAAGGTATTTATAAGAAGGCTTACGATTTTTCCACAATTCGTAAGGAGTCTTATCTTTCCCTTTAAGTGGGATTTTATTCAATATGTGGTAAGCCGTTAAAACGGCTTCCCCCCACATATTTTGAGTTTCTTTGTTCAACTCCGGATTACACCAGAACTTACATAGCTCATGGTCTATTCGTTAGCATTAGAATGCTTTCCGCTGTTCTAAAACCATTAGAACCTCGTTCCAACAATATTGTTAGAACTTCGTTCAAACAAATTTCAGAACCTTGTCCCAACAATTTTGTTCGAACTATTTACGAGTTGTGACCTTAGATGTTGTCACACCTTCAAAGAACACTTAGACCTCACACTTGGTTCTCAAAGCGCCGTAGGTGTTCCAACACTTTTGGCAACATCTCCCGCAAGTGTCGATTCATTGTCGCTTTCGTGTTCAAACACCTCGCACAACACTTTCGCGAATCGTGGTCCAATGTCGCACGTGTTACAACACCTCCGCAACACTTTCCGCAACACTTAAATCGCGAATCAAGCTCGAAAGCCAAAAAGTGAGACAGAAAGTGTGGTCATACCCCCACAGTCGCTCGATCCGTTAGAATTCTTAAAAAGTATTCCAACACAGTTTTCTCGAGTCTCTACCAAGACTTCCATGGATTTAGCTTCAGGCCTTCAATTGCTTTCTTCGATTTTCAATCAAACAATCAGGCCACTAATCCAAATTCCTTCCAGTTATGCATTTAGGAATTCATGAAAATTTTCCAACCTGGTAACAACGTCTTAACGATGTAAACCATTTGGAATTTTTCATTAAACGTCATCCCTTCAGCACGAATATCATGCGGGATCAGTTGAAACTTTTAGAATAGTTTCAACACATTTTTGGATTCTTGGAATCATCCATTTCTCAATCCAAAAACTCGAAATAACGAACCTCTTGGAAATCACATCCTCATTTCGTATTTCCTTTTCAAAACCATGAACCTTTTGGAAAAATATCCTCAGTTCATAACACACAATACATACAGTAAAGTGTACCACTAAGTCCGTTAAGGACAAAGTCACGACATAGGAAATCATTATCCTAGCCCCATGCTTCAAACGCAACGCGTTTTTAGTAACAACAACAATTCCGGGAAGGTCTTACGCCGATTCATCTCCAAGCTAAGGCTCTGTTTCTCCTCGCCATCGTGAAGGTACGATATTTATCTCGTGATTGTTGGAAAATATTATAGTGGTTACAATGGGAAAAGCCTTCAAGATGACTTACAAAATGTAAAACATAAAATTACAAGAAAAGTAAAACCTAACTATTGCAATTCTTGAATGGATTCCAACTCGGAAGCATGAATCGACGGAACTTGAAAAACGAAAGCCGAGTCGAGTAGAAATCTATCCACAAGACAAACACGCCCCGGACTAGTGCTCACAAAAGAAGACGTAATGTCCCCAAAGATAAAACGGTTTAACCTCCTTTGTGTACAGTAGCACCACTGACACAAAGGCACCTTTCGAACTCGAAGGAGCGAAAACTGGCCGCTGGACACGAATGCAGAAGGAAGTGTTCTTAAAAATGTTCATCGAAAAGTTACGACACTTTTACCGACACTTGAAGAATATGCGAGGAGAGATATGCGATTTTTTGTGTATCGACTTCACCTCTTTCTTCTAACCCCTCAAAGCAAAGAAACGCCTAAGACTTATATAGGCCATCATTTCCAATACTTGTAGGGAATTAAAGATTAAGAGAGTAGGCATTAAACCACATGTAACTCCCATGAGTTACAAACCCCTTATATGACCACTACTTGAGGAGTTACAAACTCCAAAAGCCACATGAACCTAGACACCTCCAATGTCTAGATTCATACACACATGAACCTGGACACCTCCAATGTCTAGATTCATCAGGTCCAACAGTTACTTGAATTTGGGTCAAGCCCATTTTCAAGTTACAAAAGTAACTAGACTTGAACCCGAGCCCAAAGGATCGGTCCGGTCCAAGGCCCATTTGTGATCATATACTTGTGTTATAGTATATCCAACCAATAACACCTTCTAGTATTTATAATAAGATAAACTATGCTCATTCGCGTGGCCAACATCGTGTATTAATTTCTCACTCATCACCGAAATTCGGTTTTGAGAAATATAAAATACTACGAACATGTACTCGAAAAATAGATTAAAATTTATAATTCAATTCCTCCAGAATTAAATTCTTAGCCACCAAAAATTTGGTCAAAGTTGGATCGGCGCCCGCTTTCTCAAAACCAAATTTCCAACAGGGGTCCTCCTTCAAGAAACGGGACGGACTCAACGTAGTGAGGTAAAAAAGCATCTTTTGTTGCCAACATTTGAAGTCAACGTCGGAGAACTTGGTCGACTTTTTGCTGTGAGCAAAAACAGCCATCGGAGTGAATGAAACTGAAGCCATCATCTTGAAACAGAAAACGTAACTTTTCGTCTTGCGATTCTTTGGTAGAAGTCAGTTTCTTGTTTTTAGAAAATGGCTAAGTGTTTAGGTGAGTCGAGGCTCAGTATTAGATACAATCTCAGAAGAAAACGCCCGTATACTAAGTGCTTACGGTTCCCGCTCGTCCCTAAGATACAACGACTTTAATCGGTTTGACTTTACAATACTTGTAAAGTCGAAACTTCGGCGAACAGGAAGTGTTTGAAACTTTCAAGCTTTGAACGGGAAGGCTAGCAATATGCATAATGCAATGACTCGGTTTTAGGCTTGGTATGTTTTTTTGATTTGCGGGGATTCTTATTTATGGCATCAAGGTGCCCGGATGGAAAGAACATGTCTTTTGGCTCGAAAAGACATGTCTCGACCAAAAAATGCACCTGGTTGCTTGACAGTGCGTCTATTTAGATGTGCACGTCTGCGACACCGATCGGGCTCATCAGTATTGCGGCGGCAAGGCGCGCGCGTGTGCTTTGAACCAAACCCACAAGCATGAAGGTCATCACCCCTTTAAAAACTTGGGTGCCCCAAGGGCCCAAATCTATAAGTCAACTTGGGATTTATAAATTGAGCAAACTTTGGCTTCTCCTCCTATGTGGGATGGAGCATTTCTCATTCCCCGCATTTTCCATTTTCCATACCATTTTCTAGTTTTAAGTGGCTAATTTATAGCATTAATTTCTCATTCACCCGAAACTGATTTTGAGAAATTCTAAATGTTATTCTCATCTACTCTCTTAGTAGACTTTTTACAAATAATTTAATTTCATTTTTCACTAATGAAAACCACTTAAATATTTGGTCAAAATCAGTCAATACCCATTTTGCCAAAACAAACTCCAACAAAAACACACACTTATATATAGAATCGTCAAAATGAATCAGGTTCGATGGGCCACTCCATTGCAAAGTAGAAATATTGGACTCGGCCTTGATTTGGGAGGTCCGAAGTGAACATGGCCCACTCGGTCCAAACGTCGGCGTGGTTCGATTGACCCGACATTTAATGTGTATTTTTATGAGTTGGGCCAGGTTGGGCGCTCGAGGTACCAGTCTTGCCCGGCCTATTGACAACTCTACTCATATGGGACCGAACTTGGATCAATTATTCTTACAACAGAAACTTCAACCACTGAAGCACAATATTAATCTCGTTAATATTCCATCCTAATTCACTATAAATTCGTGCATCATTATGGTAGAATTTAACCTATTTCAATGAAAATTTTATTTTAAGTTAAGATATGCGTTTCTGTTTATTTAATTTTTTACTCAATTTTCTACCAAATATGATTTGTATTTGGAATTTAGGGATGACAAAGGAATAGTTAATACGAGTACCCATCCGTCCAGATCCTAATGAGATATGTATAGGTAAATATTATTGGGTTCGGAATGGGTATGAGATGGGAAATTAATACCGATGATGATATGGCTGGGGTTCGGTATTACCCGTAAAATGCTCGCCATTGAATTCGTTTATATAGTCGAGTATGGGCATGAATATCTGACCATATAAGCACTAATGTAAATATTTTCACACACACACACATATATATATATATATATATATATATAAAATAACAACATCAAACCCAGATGTCTAGTCTATTTTAATGATGGTATGCTCTGACTTCTGACTTACAAAATTGAACGTTATTAATTGTTACTTACTATTATTAAGAAATAATTAACATATTAGACATTTTCTTAGATAATGACTAATTCTTTGGTAGGGTACTCATTTAAATAGTCATATAATTCTAAATTTTTATATAAAATAAATGGGTTTGGCGGGTATATGTAGTATGTGAGTATCAACATTAGGTAATTAGAGATATGTACGTGTAATAGGTGTAATTTCTTAATCGAGTTGGGACGGATACATGTAATATTAATATTATAGGTCCGAGTAGAGATACCTCGAATGGATGAGTACCCTACCCATTGTCATTTCATCGAGATTTGAATCAAATGAAAATTCTATTTTTTGATCGATCGGTGTAAACATCAACAACTATCTAAATTTTAGAGTTAAGATCAATCATTCAGGAGTTTGATGAAATTATTCATATGTTCCTAGATTAAGCCCCTAATCCGTATAAATCCAATAACTTTCCTAAGATCATATTCTCCATATCTTTGCAATGCCTTAAAAGTAAAATAGCAACAAAAATCACCAAAATCAATGCCAAGAAACAAAAAGAAGGGAACAAGAATATATGACCAGTTCATTCAAACATTTATCCATGTTTTCAAATCGATAATGTAGGATTATGTTGGTGGTAATAATAGATTCAAGTTTTGTTTAATGCAGATTTGCTTAAGCCATTGAACAATGTTAATAAATGTTATGATCCTTAAATCTTGAATCTTGACAAGTGGGACAGTTTAAGTGCCCTCATACATTTAGGGGATGCATTTTCCTTGTGCTTGAAAATTCCATTAGGCCCCTTGGCTTCCTACTAACCCTTCTTAACCATTCTATGAGTGCCCTCTAAATTCAACACCCATTATTAAAATAAACATTTAAAAAAAGAAAAAAATATGATGAGGGTTCATACTAATAAATGACACATGTCAAGCCCTAATAAACATAGTACTCTGAGCCAATCATAATTAATCTTGGTTAAGTACTAACTTAAGGATTAAAGCTTGATTAAGAAGGGGCAAGTTTTGTTTGCTAGCCAAGGAATTTTAAAGAAATGGATAGATGGGGCAGTCTTTCACATGGTTCATGGCTAGATGTGGAGGATAAAATATTCTTTTTTTTTTTTTTTTTTTTTTTGAGGGGAGGATAAAATATTCTTGGAAACATTTTAAATTGCAAAATATTAATTTTCTTTAACAAAAATAGGGCAATTAAATAAAAAAAAGCATCTTTTTTGGCATAGGGCCAAAGCTAACTACCTCTTGGAGAGTAGAATGGATTTTGATTAAAATTTTGTTATCCCTCTAAAGTTAGCATGTGAAGGGTTTTGGAGTTTTGGAGTACAGAATTCGTGTGCCTAAAGAGCACACCACACGGCCACCACTATGGCTGCTTTTGATGCTGTCCATTTCCAAATCTTGCGGCCGCACTCTTCTTTTTTTCCATTTAATTTTTATTTTAATAAATAAATAGCCAAGAAATATAGATAGGATGATTAAATAAATCTTTTGATTTTAAGCGTGATCGAGTTTTATTTTTTTCCCCTTTCTAGAGAATTCTGAAGACAAAAAATTAAAATAACATTAATCGGTGTCGTGTTTTCTTAAATTCAAGGAATTTTTAGAGTTTGTATTTATCCGGTATCGCCAATATGTTGGGCCGTTATTATGTGTACATGTAGGTTGAACACCCTCTCCCCTTGAGCTAGCTTTTGGAGAGGATCTATCGAAATTCATTTTATCACGGTTTTAGAAAAACCAAGTTTGGTTTGGAGGCGATAGTGGGAAGTGGACACCAATCCATTTGGATTGGCTCGATTCGGAGCCATTTTTCCTTGAACTAGCTTTTAGGAACGAGTTCAATACAAGTCCATTTGTCAAGAATTACATTAAACTATCTCAAAATACTTGTAATAGTTTTTAGTTTTAACTTGTTTGGGAACAATCCTAATCTTTTATTTCCTATGATGTTTCATCGAGTGTTTCTATACATCAGGTGAGTATCACATGGAAACTCTCGTTTAATTTGGCAATGGTGTCAAACTACTGGCCATTTTACGATGGTTTATTTATTTGTTTATTGATATTAAGTTGTTTAATACTTTGGTAATAAATTGTGATTTACTATAACTGTTGTTGCCCGACAACGTCGGTCAGTCCCTCGGATAGTTTCAAAGCTATGACCGTTGTTGCCCGACAACGTTGGTCAGATATGACAGATGAAGAAGATCAAGACAAATCGGAAGCTTTAAAGACCAAACTATGAGACTCTTCAGCTACCCCGCTTGTCATTCACTCATGTGTTTCCTCATAAGCTATAAGGTCTTTGGAAATTGTGGCTCGAGGATCCTGGGCCGACATTCCACAGGCTACATCAGATTATCAAGACGATACACGATCACGTGTGACAAAAACCAATGACATTGTCACTCGAAATCCTTTAGAAATAGACCCCCTTCATTTAAATTGCGTCGTCTTTAAGTTTGAATTTGTTTTTTTCCTGATATTTTGCATTGTTTTTCCTTTCGCTACCGTCGACGCCTTGTGATCGAACCTTTTCCCCGTCTTTTTATATATTTCCATTTATTTAAAAAATTTGTGATTTTGACTAAGTTGGGTTGAAATGGAATCTTGGAATTAATTACAACAATCAAGAGAGTCACTGCCCTTTGTTGTGTTTCTTAATTATCTCTTGATTTTAGCTTAAGTAACCGAATCAAAATGCTTGAACATGGTATGGAATGACATTCAATCTGAACCGAATCAATAAACTACAAACAGCTCCAAAATTTATATTATAATAGTACACTCGAATTTGTGATCATGGCTTCAAAGTAATTCTCCACGTAATTTAAGCTTTAAGTGCGTTTAGTTATATTTTAGTTTAGTTCTATCATCAATCAATCATTTACAATGATCCAAAGTATAAAAAATTAGATAAATAATGACACTTTGAATAAAACTTCGACTTTAACTATATATTGTGATCATCTAATCCATTATGTATTTTTTAGACCAATAATCCATTATGTATTAGATATTTTATTCCAATAACATCACTAAATGCCACGCGTATATTGTTAACGTCATTTTATATGATTGGCATGTGATTGTAAGGTTAGAATACATGATGAAACACTATTTGAAACAGAAAATTCAGCATGGAGTTTAAGACCTAAAACACTTGTATACCTCAAATATTTTATTATAATTTGGTGTTATAACAGGTATTGCACTATGTCAAATATATTTGATTTAATTACTTAATTTATATATTTAAAGTGTAATCTCATATATTATACACACAAGATTCTAAGTGACCCTTGTAAGTTGCAAGTTGTGACCTTCTTTACCATTATATTTAAATTTTGTTGTATCCTGCTGCAGCTTTTACCATCCCCTATTTGTAAGTTTGCAGATTATCCAATCACAGGTCATTTATAAAAATAAACAAATAAAATAAATAAATAAAATAAAAGGCCATTTAAAACAACCAGCACCAACTCTCATCCCAAATTCGTAATTATGACCAAAAACCAAGGGCACACCCATTATTCCCAACACTATATAATCCCATCTCTTCCCCTTCATTCAATCCTCCCAAACACTGTCTCATTTCAACCCAACTCCAACAATTAATTACAACACACAAACTCCAAGAAATCTCACAATTGCTCCCACAATTTTCCTCAATTACAAAAATTTGCCCCAACCAAAAATGTCAGCTTGCAGCAAAATCCGCCACATTGTCCGGATTCGCCAGATGCTCCGGCGGTGGCGCAAGAAGGCGGCGGCGGCGGCCCGCCAGGCCCCTCCGACGTGCCGGCAGGACATGTGGCGGTCACTGTGGGCTCGAGTTGCAGACGGTTCGTAGTCCGGACGGCGTACCTGAACCACCCGGTTTTCAAGACGCTACTGGTCCGGGCTGAGGAAGAGTATGGGTTCAGTAATACAGGCCCGTTAGCCATCCCCTGCGACGAGTCTCTTTTTGAGGAAATTCTCAAATACCTGGCCCGAACAGAGTCCAATATCAGTAACTCGGCCCGTTCCATGACCTTTGAGGACTTCCAAAGATACTGCCATATGGGCTTCAGAAGTAATTTTGAGTTTTGGGCCGATTCACGGCCACTTTTGCATGGAGGTTCCGATAAGTCCATTTGGTGAGACCCAAAAATAAGAGACTTTTTTGAAAAGAAAAGAGATACTTCGGATTTTGACCCGGGTTGGCTCTCTCACACAGCAAAATGCAAAGGTGGGGTGTTTTTTCTTTTTTTTTTTATTAATTACTGGGGATGAGTTTTGTTTTTCAATTTTTTTTTTTTTTGAATTTGTAATTCTTGTACGTAAAAGATTATTTCAAAAGGGGGTGGTGAGTCACTGGGTTAATGAGATGGTGACATATGCCCCGGAAAATATATGATATATGAAATATGATGGAGATGGCAAGTAGGTGGGCGGGTCACCACCAAGTCGTCCCGGGTTCGGATTGGAGCGGAGTACAAAAATGGATCATCATAATGCAGCAGGGGAGAAAAAAGAAATAAAGAGAAATAGGTGATGATTTGAATTTTGACGATGAGGTCACCTCTTGTGAATTGGAGATTTTTATTTGATTCATTTTAATGGAAATTGTAAATGAATTCAAGAATATGTATGGAAGTTGATTATTTATCAAAATATAGTTTTATGAAATTTCATGTTCGAATAATCTAATATTAATGGTATAACGTGTTGTGGAAGTAGGGGTGAAAAACGAACCAAGCTATTCAATACTCGATTCGAGATTGATCGTTAAAAGATCGTTTAAGCTCGGGTCGTTAATATAATGAACCAAGCTTAAACATATCTTTTCGCTCAATAAGATATAAAACTCGACTCGATTAGTAAAAAAAGAATAAACTGTGTAAAAATATCAAGCTACTCAAGCTAAATTCGTCTTTAGCTCGACTAAATCTCGTCGAACTCGAGTCAATTAATATTCAAACAAGGGTCAAACACAAGTTTTAGAGCTCGATTGCAATTCAAACAAGTTTAGACAATATCATGTTAGGTTTGACTCGACACGTTATACCCCACGTGGGAATTATAGAGAGGGACACAACCCATGTGGGAGCACCTTTTGTAATTGCTTTTGGCTTTGATTTGTAGAGGAACTATTTTGTTCTGTTTCACCGAGTTTTTATGGCGGTTTTTATTGGCGACATTTTTTTCCAAAGTAATAAATAGATTATTATTTTTAATTTTTAGGGATAATTACAAAAACACCCTCAATGTTTGGCCTAATCACAAAAAAAAATCCGAGAGATGTTTCAAAATTATAAAAAGCCCTCTCATATTTGATTTTGTCTTAAATTTAAGAGTTTAATTGTAATATTTCTAGAAATATCAAGGTGGTTTTTGAAATTTTTTGCTTATGAAGGGGAAGATCTAAGTGGCATCAAACCTTAAGGTTTTTTTTGTATTTTTCAAAAATCTCTCGGATTTTTTGATATTAACCAAACATCGGGGGGTTTTATGTAATAATCCCTTTTTTATGGAGAATAACTTTTAAAATTTTAGAAATTTTATATATGTATTTATATTAATTGAAGAATGTTATAGAGTTGCAAAAGTTGTCAATGTCTCAGAAAAAATAGAATATGGATGAACCTTTAAGAAATTACGATATGTATATGATAAGGGCAAATGATGGTATGGGCCGACTGATAGGCTAGGACATTGGGCCGACGATAGGTCAGGAGTGTTTGCCGACCTGGTGATACTGAGGGCATTGGGCCGAAGTCGAGGCCCATACTTGGATGGATGGTCATTAAGCGTTAAATAATGGGCGATCCGTGGAGGCTTACAAACAGAGATTGGTATGGGGCTTATCAACTTGGGCCGGCTGTCGAGGCAGGAGTTCAAATTGTTATGTTGGCCGTCTGTGAGTCAGTCAGTGTGTTGAGCCGACTGTTGTGGACGTGTTAAAGTTTAACATGACTTGAGAAGAAGAGGTCGATTCGGCTTTATGAGATGTATGAGCGAGGATGCCTGGAAGACCTAAAAGGGTTTTGCATCAACACAAAGGGCCGACGTGTTCTGAGAGATCGGAGCTCTGGTATTACAGGCATAAAATTAGGGTTTTTAATGAGATCCGATCCTAATCTAATGATGACTCTGACACCAAATCGTAACGGAATCCCGGATTTTACGGAAACCCTAATCCGAGCTAAGGTATAAAAGGCCCAAGCCCAGGTTCATTCTAACCTAATCCCATTTTTCTTGTTACATTGCTTTTTTCTCTCTCAGCTTTGTTTCCTTCTCAAATACTGACTTAAGCATCGGAGAGGGTACGCCGGAGCCCCCCTCCGGCCCCCCTTTTGTGCAGGTGTCGTGGTGGTTTGCGTCTGGGAAGGTGATCGGCGGGGAGAAGTAATTTTTGGGAGCAATCAAGTGGCGCCGTCTGTGGGAAACATTGAGCAGAGACGTGAGATTCGAGTTTTGGCTATGGAGGAGGTTAGGAGAAGCTTGGAAGATGATTTGAACCGTACGCCGCTGGGAGATACTCCGAGCATAGTCACGCAGGAGGATGTTCCACCTCCGCCCCCACCACTCCCGGCGAACGGCGGAGGGCAGCGGGTGCAGAGGACGGGAGCGGATGGACAGACGCCTATGTCTGGGGGGAGTATAGATTTGAGTCCAATGTTCTTTGAACAATTGGGTGGCTTCATCACTAGAGCTGTGGAGCAGACGGTGGAGAGACGCTTGAGGGAGATGCTTCCACCACCAGCTCCTCCGGTGGTCCCCCCTCCGGTGGTCCCTCCTCCTCCTGTGGTCCCTCCTCCGCCTGTGGTTCCCCCTCCGATGGTCCCTCCGGAGGTGGGAGAGAGAGGTCGGCGGCCAACTATGGCGGAGGAAGTACATTCATCAAGGGGCGGAGCACATGTCTGCGAGACCAGGATTGGTCGGAACGGATGGATGACCTCCACCGTGAGGTGCGAGATATTCGTCGGAGAGTCATTTGGAGTCCAGGGGCGGCTGCGATTCGGGTGAGCGGGGAACACCCTTCTCGGAAGAGGTGATGGCGGCAGCTTAGGCCCTCATACCGAGCTCGAACTTTGAATATGATGGTACCACGGATCCGTAGGACCATCTTTGCCGTTTGAGAACGCTGCTTTACTACAGATTCACGGACGGCGTGATGTGTAGAGTTTTTCCTACCACTTTGACGAAATCGGCTCGGCGAGTGGTTTAGCCTTGGCTTGCCGGGCTCCATTCGAATTTTGACGACTTTAGCTCGGCTTTCCTTAATCGATTCACGAGTTGCCGTAAGTACAAAAGGCCCCGACCTGTTTAGTATCAAAGCAGAGAGAAGGGAAGGACTTCAAGCTATATTCGAGAGGTTTCACGGCAAAGTTGGAGGTGCGTCGGCTAGTCCAAAGTAGCCAATGCCCTAGCTCGGGGCACGAGGGATGGGGAGTTCTTTGAATCATTAGTGATAGAGCCTGCTAAGACATTTGACGGTACATTAGCTCGGGCGAGAAATATATAAACCTGGAAGAGGCGAGAAAAATGAAAAGAGAGGAATGAGAGAAGAGAAGAGAGGGAGGAAAGATCGGGAAGACAAAGTACCTCGAGAAGAAGCGAGGTCCGAGGCAATGGGGGAAGGCCGAGGTTTGAGAAGTATACGCCTTTGGCATCCCTCGGGCGAAGTGCTTGTAGCTATTGAGAGGCATCCCGACCGAGGTGGCCAAAGCGACGCAGAGGCGCCGATAAAGCGAAATGTTAGGAGTTTTGTAGATTTCACAATGAGTATGGGCACACAATGTGATCGGTGCACACACACCGAGGGATGAGATTGAGCGGCTCATTCAAGCAGGTCACCTTAGGGAATTTGTGTACATTGACAAAAATGAGAAAAAAGGGGAATATAAGAGGGATAACAGGGATATCATCAACCTCGGCGGGAGCCTGAGCGTAGGGGAGGAAAGGGAAGAGGTACCTCCACCTCCGCCCCACTCGGCGTGAGGTCATCAGATGATAGTTAGAGGGCGGCGGAAGGAGATTCGGGCGAGCTCGGAAAAATTATGTGAGAGCGGCATCACGGATCGGTGCAAGAACGATTGAAGGTGGAGCAGGTCGGTAAAGGGCCGAGTATCCAATTTGGACCGAGGAGGATTGCGGGGTATTGTGACACCTCACAACGATGCCCTTGTGATCACAACGACGATCTCTAATTATGATGTGCATCGGGTATTTGTGGATCTTTGGGAGTTCAGCGGATATTCTATTCTATGATTGCTATAAGAAGATGGACCTCCAAGTCGGCTTGGAGATGGTGGACACGGCGTTGGTCGGATTCTTTGGAGGAATGATCCAACAATAGGTATGATTACTTTGCTGTCTCTTTGGGTAAGGAGCCTAATCGCAAAACTAGAATGATTCGATTTTTGATAGTCGAGGCACCGTCCTCTTATAATGTCATGTTGGGTAGACCGAAGCACTAAATGCCTTCCAAGCGGTGGTGTCGGTATACCATCTAAAAATGAAATTTCTGTGGGAGAGAAAGTAGGGGAAGTCGATGGTGATCGAGTATATGGCGAAAAATTGTGCGTAGAAAGTATTCAGAAGAAAGCGAGAAAGGGGAGTGCTTTTGATGATGATAGAAACAAAGACAAGTTGGTTAGGTTGGGACGAACCAGTGGAGCATGTCGCCCAATGATGAAATGATGATGGTCGAGCTAGTGCCGGTGACCCCGATAAGGTCACTAAGGTCGGGAAGGAGTTGTGATGAATTAAGGGATGGGCTGGTGGAGTTTTTAAGGAGTAATGTGGATGTATTTTCTTGGACAGTGGAAGACCTGGTGGGGATAGATCCAAGCATTCTTGAACATAGGCTTAATGTTAATCCATCATATAAGCGGTAAAACAAAAGAAGAGGAACTCGGTCCTAAGAAGGATGCTATAATTAGGGCGGAGGTGCAAAAGTTGTTGAAAGGGGGCACATTAAAGAAATCCGGTTTCGAATGGCTATCTAATGCAGTATTGGTTCCGAAAACGGAGGACGATTGGCGCATGTGTGTGGACTTTAGGGATTTGAATCGTGCTTGCCCTAAAGATTATTACCCATTGCCCCGAATTGATCAGCTGGTGGATTCGACGTCGGGATGTGAACTGCTTAGTATGATGGATGCATCACAGGGATATCATCAGATCAGGCTAGCAGAAGAAGACCAAAAAGGGTGTGCTTCACCACCTCTTTTGGTACATTCTGCTATGTAGTAATGCCGTTCGGATTAAAGAATGCGGGAGCCACATATCAGAGGTTGGTGGATAAGATGTTTGGGGAGCAGCTCGGCAGGAACATGGAAGTGTACGTAGACGATATGTTGGTCAAAAGTATAAAAGCTGTGGATCATGTGCATGACCTGGCCGAAACATTTGACACCCTGAGGAAGTATAGGATGAAGCTGAACCCCAAGAAGTGTGCCTTTGGGGTCAGGTCGGGAAAGTTTCTGGGGTACATGGTAACGGAGAAAGGAATAGAGGCCAATCCGGAAAAGGTCAGGGCCATTAGAGAGATGGCACCACCTCGGGATGCCAAAGATGTGCAGTGTTTAACAGTCGGCTTAGCAGCGTTGAATCGCTTTATTTCACGCCTTGCAGAGAGAAGTTTGCCCTTTTTTAAGGTCTTGAGGAAAGCCAAAAAGTTTGTTTGGGATGAAGAGTGCCAAAGGGCTTTCGAGGACTTGAAAAATTACTTTGGCTGATCTATCATTGCTAACTAAGCCGTTGCCGGGTGAGCCCCTATACCTCTATCTTTCGGTAGGGGAGCAAGGGGTTAGCACGGTCTTGATCAGGGAAGAGAGATCGGTTCAGAGGCCGGTGTACTATGTCAGTAAAGTTTTGAGGAATGCCGAGCTGCGATATGCGGAGATCGAGAAGGCGGGTTTGGCTTTGGTGGTGACTGCGAGGAGACTTCGGCCGTATTTCCTTTCGCATAAGGTAATTGTTCGAACTAATCTTCCGTTGAGAAATGTGATGAGCAAACCTGAGGTAGCGGGGAGGTTAGTGAAGTGGGCTATCGAGCTGAGTGAGTATGATATTGGATTCGAGAACAGATCGGCCATTAAAGCTCAGGCTTTGGCGGATTTTGTTCAAGAATCAACTAGAGATGATAGCAGTGAAGGAGCTTGGGTGATTTATGTGGATGGTTCAGTAGGGAGTTCGGGATGTGGTGCTGGTATTGTTTTGATCACCTGCAAGGGATCGAAAATGACTTTCTTTGTGAGGTTGGAGTTCAAGCTATCTAATAATGAGGCAGAGTATGAAGCATTCATCAGAGGAATGCAAATGGCCATTGAGATGGGGGCTGTTAGGATGGTAATTTACATGGACTCTCAGCTCGTCCATAAACAAATTATGGGAGAGTTCGAGGTAAGGGAAGAAAGGATGAAGAGGTATGTTGAAGCATATCGAGCTTTAGAAAGAAGAGTGAAAGAAATCAAGATATGTCAGGTCCCAGGGAAGAAAATGGTCGAGCGTATTTTTGGGCAAAATTGGATTCGGCCTTGGAGAATCAAGCTAAACAGATCACACTTTTGGTAGCAAAAAAATGGCACCTGGGGTTGGAAGTCGGAGAGATTGAGGAGAAAGAGGATTGGAGGTCGGCTATCATAGCTTACTTAAAAGAGGGGGTCTTACCAACGGTAGGCGTGAAACAGCTGCCCGAAAATTGGGCGACACGTTTTTGCATTATCGGGGATAAGTTATATAAGAGAGGCTTCTCTATGCCTTTCTTGAGGTGTTTGAGTGGAGAAGAGGGTACATATGTGCTCGAGAGAGATACATGAAGGTTGTTGTGGGAACCACATGGGAGCAAGAATTTTGATGAAAAAGTCCTTAGGGGGGGTATTTTTGGCCTTACGAAAAGAAGCGAGAAAAGTTGGTGAGAGCATGCGAAAAATGTCGATCCATGCACCTTTGGTACATCGACCGGTGGAGGAACTCATGACGATGAGCTCGGCATGTCCATTTGCAAAATGGGGAATTGACATCGTGGGTCCCTTTCTCCGCTTCAGGTCGGAGGAAATTCTTGATTGTGGCAATCGACTATTTTAGCAAGTGGGTGGAGGCGAGAACCTCTTGCTAAGATAGATGAGGATGCGATGATGAAATTTATTTGGCAAAACATAGTGTGTCGGTATGGAGTGCCTCGGGCCTTGATATCGATAATGGGGACGCGATTCGCGGGGGTGAATCCGAGCTTGGTGTGAGGAAATGAAGATCAAGCAAAACTTCACTTCGGTGGCTCACCCGCAGCTAATGGGCAAGTGGAGGTAACTAATAGGATTCTTGTCCAAGGATTGAAAGTTCGGCTTGAAAAGGCAGGAGGAGCATGGGTTCGGGAGCTCGGTTCGTCTTTGTGGGCTTATCGAACTAATCCAAAGGAGGCCACCTGGTGAGGCTCCGTTCGATTTGGTGTATGGCATGGATGCAAATCATACCGGCGGAGATCGGGATGGAAACACATCGAGTCCAGAATTTTGATGAAAATATTAATGAAGCTGTTGATCCGAGAGGCATTTATACGATAAATGAGAAAAGGGAGATGGCATTTTTGCGAGATGGAAAAGACACGAGGAAGGATCAAAGCGACTTATGACAAGAAAGTAAAGAAAAGGGCCTTTCAGGTCGGTGATTTGGTTTTAAGAAGGTCGGATGCTAGCAAAAACAAAAGGGAAATTGGATGCAAATTGGGAAGGGCCACTTCGGGTAGTGAAGGTGTTGGCAGGAGGTGCGTATGAGTGGAAGAGATCGGAGGTCGAAAGCTCAGGGCTTGGAACAATTGCAATTTGAAGAAATATCATTCCTAGAATAGAGAAATATTTGATGTAATCAATCTACTCGTTTTGAATGAAATGATACGCCGCCTACATTATGAGTTCGGAAAGTGGAAATGATTAAAAGTGACAAGTATTTGGAGCTCAGCTCGAGCTAGTCTCCAAATACTTGGGGCCACGAGGCCATGCGAGGAGCTCGGCTCGAGCCGCCTTCCTTTGAAGATCGACAAGTATTTGGAGCTCACTCGAGCTAGTCTCCAAATACTTGGGGCCACGAGGCCATGCGAGGAGCTCGGCTCGAGCCGCCTTCCTTGAAGATCGACAAGTATTTGGAGCTCACTCGAGCTAGTCTCCAAATACTTAGGGCCACGAGGCCATGCGAGGAGCTCGGCTCGAGCGCCTTCCTTTGAAGATCGACAAGTATTTGGAGCTCGGCTCGAGCTAGTCTCCAAATACTTGGGGCCACGAGGCCATGCGAGGAGCTCGGCTCGAGCCGCTTCCTTTGAAGATCGACAAGTATTTGGAGCTCGGCCGAGCTAGTCTCCAAATACTTGGGGCCACGAGGCCATGCGAGGAGCTCGGCTCGAGCCGCCTTTCTTTGAAGATCGACAAGTATTTGGAGCTCACTCGAGCTAGTCTCCAAAACACCGGGGCTATGAGGCCATGCGAGGAGCTCGGTTCGAGCGAGCCTTCCTTTGAAGATCGACAAGTATTTGGAGCTCGGCTCGAGCTAGTCTCCAAATACTGGGGCCACGAGGCCATGCAAGGAGCTCGGCTCGAGCCGCCTTCCTTTGAAGATCGACAAGTATTTGGAGCTCGGCTCGAGCTAGTCTCCAAAACCGGGGGCCACGAGGCCATGCGAGGAGCTCGGCTCGAGCCGCTTCCTTGAAGATCGACAAGTATTTGGAGCTCGGCTCGAGCTAGTCTCCAAATACTTGGGGCCACGAGGCCATGCGAGGAGCTCGGCTCGAGCCGCCTTCCTTTGAAGATCGACGGTATTTGGAGCTCGGCTCGAGCTAGTCTCCAAATACTTGGGGCCACGAGGCCATGCGAGGAGCTCGGCTCAAGCTAGCTTCCTTTGATGAAACTGACAAGTATTTGGAGCTCGGCTCGAGCTAGTCTCCAAATACTTGGGGCCACGAGGCCATGCGAGGAGCTCGGCTCGAGCTAGCTTCCTTGATGAAACCGACAAGTATTTGGAGCTCACTCGAGCTAGTCTCCAAATACTTGGGGGGCCACGAGGAGCACGATATGCTAATCTTTTTGCAAAAAAAAAAAAATTAATTAGGAATAATAGACAAGAGATCGAGAAATGAAAGTGCGAAGAAACTTTATTGATCATTCAAAATAAATACAAGTACATGATAGAAAATTACAAAAAGCGTAACTAAACTCCTAAGTAGTAGGGGAACATTCTCGGTATTCGGTCATCCATGGAGATGGTCACATCGTCTATGAGAGCGAGTTCGAGATCGTCATCCAGGGATATCTCGAACTTGACTGAGAGAAGCTCGAGAGGATGACTCGAGCTCCAGGAGCTTGTGAAGGACCGGCCGAGCCGAGGGAGGTAGGGTGGAGGATAAAAGGAGCAGATAAGGACTCTATGAACTCCTCCACGGGAGCGAGGTTGAGACGCTCCGCCTCGTCGCCGAAAAACACGAAGCCTTTGGGGTCGGGCAGAATCCTTTGGGGACCTCGGCGATCGAAGGGCTCGGTAGTGATACCGCGTTCCCGAGTTGAAGCTCGGCAGTCAAAAGCAAAGCCATAGACTCCATGCGAATCTGAGAGAGAACTACGATAAATTCCTTAGAGCTTAGAAAGGCTTGCTTCACCCTCTCCCGAATGGCCCGAACTATGGAAGAGCCCTCGGGAGGTAAGGAAACTTTGCCGACCAGCCTTCCACGCCTCGGCTCGGGCTTGGTCGACATGTGATGCATCGGATCGGATCCGGAGATCGCTTAGCTCGGTCTTGAGGTCGACGCATTATCGTCTCCAGCCTTTATTTTGGCCTCTGAGAAGCTACCGTAGCCTTGTTGACCTCTTCCCCGTCCTTGTACAGGCGGTTCTCCTCTAGGAGTTTAAGCTCCCGAGCTTTCAGTAGGATGACCTCCTTCTTAGAATGTGGAGCTCGGCACTTTGGGAAGGATCAAGAAAGCCAACCCGAGCTCGGGAGATCGGGCGGCTAGTCGTGCCTCGGCCTTTGAGTGGTTTAGCGAGAATGAAGTCACCGGCTCAAGATCGCCGAGTTTTTCCATGGCGGTTCGGTCGGGGTTCGGGCGTTGTTGCCACTGAACATATTGAATGGCAAAGGTTCCATCGTTGTTCTTCGAGGATGGAATTGCTCTGTGAAGAAGGTTTGATTGGGTGTATGAATGGGAGTGCGCGAGAGAGAGAGAGCGAAAGCGGGAGAGGTGGGGTGTTCTTCGCCTCTTGCGCCTCCTGTGGCTTTGTCGACAGTGACCTCTTTGGGGAGGAGGTCGGAAAGAAGGTTGAGCTCCTGGGCCGCAAGATCGGCCATCACTGCGCAGAATCGTGTCTGCGGTCGCCGAAGTGGAGAGGCCGACCTCCCGGGCGTGGAGCGGCAAAGACTGGATGAAGGAGGTTGTGAGCCAGGAGCAAGGACTTGCTCTCATCATCCGGCTCAAGAACCATCTCGTGCCATGAACATATCTCGCACAAAGAGGAAAGATTAGCTAGTGAGTAAGAATAAAATAAAGTAATCGCAAAAATGACAATTACCAATATCACAAGCAAGGAGCCACGATGGGGCTCACCAAAGTAGTACAGAGAGAAGGGGTTATAAGGCGAGAGAGGTCGTACTTGACCAAGGTGAGCTTATTTATCCGAGCTTGGAGATCGGGAGACCGATCTCGGGGTTATGTTTGCGTTGGAGCGGAAGGTCCAGTCCAAGCAATAGGAAACCCCCAAGCTCGGGGGGAGGAAATAAAAAAATATTTGTCCTTCCAGAATTTGTTAGAGGAAGGATACTTGCTTAAAAACTGAGCATCACCTCGGGAGGTGATGTAGAAGAGGCCCTTGGTGGTCGAGCTCTTTATTTGAAAAAGGCGAAAAATAGGTCCAGTGGGTTCTATATCTAGGTACTTAGTCAAAATTATGAAGCCCGGCTAAGATGCGGAATGAGTTCGAGCTAGCTGATTCAAAGGCACCCGGGAGAACTCAGATACCCCGACCATGAATGGATGGATGGGGAATCGGAGACCTCCCTCTATCTGACCTGCAAAGAAGGCCAGAGCATTGGGTGGAGGTCGGTTAGGTCGGTCAGATCTGCTGGGTAGATAGAGTTTGAAAGAGGAAGGAATTTGGGCTGTCCTCTTAATGGTCTGAAGATTGGGGGCTGATAAGGTAGTCTCTTTGAAATCGTGAGGATATACGGGCAAGGGACCCGAGCATGGAGTTCGGATCTCTATTGTGTCAGAATCACGACCCGAATCGGAGCTAGATTCAGTCGCGTCGGGGTCCGATGGGCGGACACCGGTGAGGGAAAGTGGCGGAGGAACAGAGCCCGTCGTCATCGCCCACCGTTCTAAGTCGGCGACAACCGCGTCCGACGGTGTTGAGTGAGAGGAAGAGGATGCCATATTAAAAGAAAAGAAAAACTGGAAAGGAAAGGGTTACTTACTGGATATAAATATGAGGTTGAAGGAAGAAAGTAGTCTGGGATGTGGAACTTTTGAAGCCTATCGGAGCCTGGAGAATTTCGCTTAGGAGAAGAAGAGTGTTTTTGGGAAGAACGCTCGAAATTTGAAATGTGGGAAAGTGAAAAATGGGAGGAAGATGGCTTTTATAAGGGGAGAAAAGAAGACAAAGGGGTGCTCGATTTTCGAGGAGATGATTGGACGGTCTACGAGGCGGGAAGCGAAATGATGTCTCATCAATCAAATCCGCGTGTCAGGTACTTGAAAGGCCAAAGGGCGGCAGGAATTTGAAAAGCCAAGAGTCGGCGGGAAAGTGAAAAGCACAAACCCTAAATGTTAGGTCAGTTCGGCCTATGAGCAACTATGGTTGAGGTGCAGACCAACCCATAGTTGGGGGGAGGAATTGATAAGGGCAAATGATGGTATGGGCCGACCTGATAGGCCCAGGACATTGGACCGACCTGATAGGTCCAGGAGTGTTTGGCCGACCTGGTGATACCGGGCATTGGACCGAAATGATGAGGCCCATAGCCTTAGGATGGTCTGTTAAGCGTTAAATAATGGGCCGATCCGTGGAGGCTTACAGCAGGAGATTGGTATAGGGCTTATCAACTTGGGCCGGCCTGTCGAGGCCCGAGTTCAAATTGTTATGTTGAGCCGATCTGTGTAGAGTCAGCAGTGTTGAGCCGACCTGTTGTGGACGTGTTAAAGTTTAACATGACTTCAGAAGAAGAGGTCAGTTCGGCCTATGAGATGTATGAGACTGAGGATGCCTTGGAAGACCTAAAAGGGTTTTGCATCAACACAAAGGGCCGACGTGTTCTGAGAGATCGGAGCTCTGGTATTACAGGCATAAAATTAGGGTTTTTAATGAGATCCGATCCTAATCTAATGATGACTCTGACACCAAATCGTAACGGAATCCCGGATTTTACGGAAACCCTAATCCGAGCTAAGGTATAAAAGGCCCAAGCCCAGGTTCATTCTAACCTAATCCCATTTTTACTGTTACATTGCTTTTTTCTCTCTCTAGCCTTTGTTTCCTTCTCAAATACTGACTTAAGCATCGGGAGAGGGCAGGAGCCCCCTCCCCCCCTTTGTGCAGGTGTCGTGGTGGTTTGCGCCCCAGGAAGGTGATCGGCGGGGAGAAGTAATTTTTGGGAGCAATCAAGTATACATAAATATAATAGTAAGTTTATCCCCTTAAAAAAATAGTAAGTTTAGATTATATTTCGGATTGTGACGGTTGTCATTTGTAGTACATTCTCTATATCACATGAAGTTTAGAATTTTGAAGATGGTTTATTTAGGTTTAATTGCAAGATCGATCCTGTAACTATAAGGGGTTAGCAATTTTGGTCATGTATATATGATTTTAGGTAGCAATTTTAATCTCTTATGATTTTAGTTCTTCAATTTTGATCCCATTAGTTCTTATTTGTACAATTTTAGTTTTACAAGTTTTGATTTTGTTTGATTTTGGTTCCAGTGGAGTGTTTCAATATTTCATTTGTTCCTACAATACATTTATCCTTCAGTCAAATTACCCAAAATATCTATGACTGATATAAGCTATAGGAGTGAATTGTTTTTGACTAAAGGTATTGTCGTCAAAGACGAAAACTAAGAAGTAACATGATTAATATCAACCACTATGCTCTACTTTTTCATTTTTTAAGAAAAAATTTGGTTCTCATATTTGTAATTCTATGTATAAATTTAATTGTATTCAACTTTTATATACACTCGACATAAACATCTAGGACCCTATTATTACATGAGAACATTAAGTGATCATAATTGATATGATTGACACTATATTAGGCTGTAACTTTCACTGATGGTTATTATCTTTCTCAAGCCAAGTACTCTTCTCATGTTCTTGCTCGTGCTGGGCTCCAATATATTAAAACTGCAACTACGTACTCCTATAGATCTAGTGAACATTCGTCTCACTCCTCTGAATGGGATGCCACTCGAGGATGTCTCTTTGTATCGCCAGTTGGTTGATAGTCTTATCTATCTCATAGTGGCTCGACCTGATATTGCCTATGCAGTTCACTTGGTTAGCCAATTTATGACTGCTCCTTGTACTTGTCACTACATATGCCGCAATGCTTCGTATCATTCGTTATATGTAAAGACATTCTCTTCCATGGTCTCTTTTTCTCCTCCAATTCTTAATTGGTCTTTCGTAGCTATTCTGATGCAGATTGGGCAGGTGATCTGACAGATTGTCGCTCTGTCACAGGGTACTTCTTGCTTGGTGACTATGTCCATTCTTGGTGAAGCAAGAAGCAACCCATTGTTGGTCGCTCGAGTACTGAAGTAGAGTATCGTGCTCTTGCTGATGCTACTCAAAAGATTATTTGACTTCATTGGCTTCTCATTGATATGAGTGTTTCTCAACCTCAAGGAACTATCCTTCATAGTGATAATCAGATTGCAATTCAGATTGTCCGTAATGGTGTTTTTCATGAGCACACCCATCAAACTGAGTGTGATTGTCATTTCATTCGCCAACATGTTGTCTAGGGCACTACGAAACTTTAGTATACACCTTGTGCTGCTCAGCTTGCGGATCTCTTCACCAAGGCTCATCCTCCTAGTCGTCTTCAATATTTGATCTCCAACCTCAAACTTGTGTCTTTCACACCACCTTGAGTTTGAGGAGGTGTATTAAGTGATAATTAATATGTTTGACGCTATATTGGGCGGTAGTTATGTGAATGATATGATTGACGCTAAATTAGGATGTAATTGATATGATTGGCCATATATTAGGCTGTAATTATTTTCTTACCATTTCTACTACAATTTACATCAATCAAAACACAAGTTTTTATATTTTCTCTCTATGTCTTCTTTATATTTCAACATGAACTTTGTCTTACAGAATAATTATACTTTTCAAGACCCCATTAAGAGACCTTATACGTCTATACGGTCATTGAAAACATATATTATACACAAGGGCAGAGAGAGAAGGGGATCAATCTAGGCTCCGACCCCCCATTTCTTTTAAAAAGTAAAAAAAAAAGTTTAGCTCGAATTTAGACGTTTTTTTAGTTTATCAGTCATACCCCACTTTTGTGTATTGATCCACCCCAATATTTTTCTTTTTTTTTTTGGGGCTAGCCATTGGTTCATTACCACTTCATCAACCCATGGAGGTTTCGTTACTTTCTTGTTTGTAACATATTTACTAAAAATCATGATTTCTTTTGTTCATATCACTTATTTTAATTTGAACTTTTAGCTCTTTGGGGTTGAGGGGAAGGTGGAGCTAAATGTGGTAATAATTGAGATGCATAATAATTCGCGGTACATTACAATCATTAAGCTACGAAATAATTTGTTGTGGACTTCTAGAATTGATAAGGGTAAAATATGGTCTGGGCCGATGTGACAGGGCTCATAGCATTGGGCCGACCTATTAAGCCCATAAACATTGGGCCGAAATGATGAGGCCTATTGCATTAGGCCGACCTCTTGAACCCTGAGGGCGATCGATTCTATAAGGCCCATGGAAGTGGGCCGATCTGTGTAAGGCCTAGTTTATTGGGCCGACCTGATAAGCCCTAAACATAGGGCTGAATTAATCTCCTATTGTATTGGTCCGATCTCTTAAGCCTTGGGTCCTTAAAGATGACCTGGTGAATTTACGGGCATGTCTGATCTGGTACATTCTAAAAGAACCTCTGGGATATGAGAAAAGAGAGGTCGAGCTGGGGGTCAGCTCGGCCTATAAGAGGGGCTCGCAGGATGCCTTTGAGATTTCAAGGGGTGAAATATTAAAGCACTCATCCGACGTGACTCAGGTCAGGTCGGGACTGAGGTCTTAAGGGCGTAAAATTAGGGTTTTAGAAGATCCGATCCTGATATAATGATGACTCTGACACTAAATCGTAATGGAATCCCGGATTTTACGGAAACCCTAATCCTAGCTAAGGTATAAAAAGCCCAAGCCCAGGTTCATTCTAACCTAATCTCATTTCTTTACTGTTACATTGCTTTTTCTCTCTCTAGCCTTTACTTCTTTTCCAAGACACTGACTTAAGCATCGGAGAGGATACGCCGGAGCCCCCCTCCGGCCCCCCTTGTGCAGGTTTCACGGAGGACTTCATCTTGGAAGGTGATCGGCGAGGAGAGGTCATTTTTGGGAGCAACCAAGTGGCGTCGTCTGTGGGAAATCTTGAGCAGAGACGTGAGATTCGAGTTTTAGCTATGGAGGATGTTAGGAGAAACTTGGAAGATGATCTGAACCGTACGCCGCTGGGAGATACTCCGAGCGTAGTCACGCAGGAGGATGTTCGACCTCCACCTCCACCACCCCCGGTGGACGGCGGAGGGCAGCGGGTGCAGAGGACGGGAATGGATGAACAGACGCCTATGTCTGGGGGAGTATAGATTTGGGCCCAATGTTTTTGAACAGTTGGTGGTTTCATCACGAGGTCGTGGAACAAATGGTGAAAAGACGCTTGAGGAGATGTTTTCGCCACCGGCTCCGCTCGTGGTCCCACCGGTGCCTCCTCCTCCCGTGGTCCCCCCGGTGGTTCCTCCTCCCGTGGTCCACCTAGAGGTCGGCGGCTTGATGGCGTGGAAGAGTAAGAGGTGCATTCATCAAGGGCGAGCATGTGTCTCCGCCGAGGACCAGATTGGTCGAAACGGATGGATGACCTCCACCATGAGGTGCGAGATATTCGGAGGAGGGTGGCTGGAGTGCGAAGCGGTTGTAGTTCGGGTGAGGAGGGGAACTCCTTTCTCGATGAGGTGATGGCGGATGAGCTCCCACCTCATACCGAGCTCTAAGTTTTTCGAATATGATGGTACCACGATCCGTGGGACCATCTTTGCCGTTTTGAGAATCTTCGCTTTGCTACGAGTTCACGGATGGCGTGATGTGTAGAGTTTTTCCTACCACTGATGAAATCGGCTCAAAGAATGGTTTAGCCACTTGCCCCGGGCTCCATTCGAAATTTCGATGACTTCAGCTCACCTTTCCTTAATCAGTTCCACGAGTTGCCATAAGTACCAAAAGGCGCCCTCGACTGTTTAGCATCAAAAGAGAGAGAGAAGGAGGACTTGTGAGCTATATTCGAGGTTTACCGCGGCAAAGTTGGAGATGCCATCACCGGTCAGGAAATTCTGCTAACGCCCTAGCTCGGGCCCGAGGATGGGGAGTTCTTTGAATCATTAGTAATAGAGTCTGCTAAGACATTCGATTTAGCCGTTAGCTCGGGAGAAATATATTAACTTGGAAGAGCGAGAAAAATGAAGAGGAGGAAGGAGAGAAAGAGAAGAGACAGGAGGGAGGATCGGGAGGACAAGGGACCTCGGAAGAAGCCGAGGTCCGAGGCAATGGGTCGAAGGCCGAGGTTTGAGAAATATACGCCATCGTCGTCATCCCTCGGGTGCGGTGCTTGTAGCTATTGAGAGGCATCTCGACCGAGGTGGCCAAAGCGCATGCCGAGGCACCGATAAAAGCGAAATATAAGGAATTTTGTAGATCTCAAAATGAGTATGAACACACAAAGATCGGTGCAAACACACGAGGATGAGATCGAGCGGCTCATTCAAGCGGGTCATCTCAGGGAATTTGTGTACATCGACGAGAAAGGAGAAAAAAGGGGAGTATAAGAGGGATAACCGGGATATCACCAACCTCGGCGGGGTGAGCCGGAGCGTAGGGGGAGGAGGAGAGCCACCTCCACTTCCGCCCCCACCTCGGCGAGAGGTCATTGGGATGATGATTGTTGGAGGACCGGCGGAAGGTGATTCGAGGTGAGCTCGGAAAAATTATGTGAGAGCGGCCGCACGGATCGGGTGCAAGAGTAGTTGAAGGTGGGAATGTGTCGGGCGGGCCGAGTATCCAATTTGGACCGAGGATTGCAAGGGTATCGTGACACCTCACAACGATGCTCTTGTGATCACAACGATGATCTCCAACTATGATTGCTATAAGAAGATGGACCTCCGTGTCGGCTCGGGAGGCGGTGGACACGGCGTTGGTCGGATTCATTTGGGGGATGATCCAACCAATAGGTATGATGGATGCTATAATTCGGGGCGGAGGTGCAAAGGTTGTTGAAAGCAGGGCACATCAAAGAAATCATTTTAATGGCTATCTAATGCGATATTGGTTCCAAAAATAGAGGATGATTGGCGCATGTGTGTGGACTTTAGGGATTTGAATCGTGCTTGCCCTAAGGATTACTATCCATTGCCCCGAATTGATCGAGTTGGTGGATTCGACGTCGGGATGTGAACCGCTTAGTATGATGGATGCGTCGCAAGGATATCACCGATCAAAGCAGCGTAAGAAGACCAAAAAAGCGGTGTGCTTCACCACCTCTTTTGGTACCTTATGTTATGTAGTAATGCCGTTTGATTGAAGAATCACGGGAGCCACATACCGAGGTTGGTGGATAAGATGTTTGGGAGTAGCTCGGCAGGAATATGGAGGTGTACGTGGATGATATGTTGGTTAAAAGTATGAAGGCGTCAGAGATCATGTGCGTGACCCAGCGTAAAACATTCGACACCTCGGAGGAAGACATAATGAAGTCTGAACCCCAAGAAGTGTACCTTTGGGGTCGGTCGGGAAAGTTTATGGGGTACATGGTAACGGAGAAAGGAATAGAGGCCAACCCGGAGAAGGTCGAGCCAACCCGGAGAAGGTCGAGCAAGGATGTGCGTGTTTAATGTGTCGGCTAGCAGCTCCAATCGGTTTATTTCATGCCTCGCGGAGAGGAGTTTGCCCTTTTTCAAGGTCTTGAGGAAGGCCAAAAATTTGTTTGGGATGAGGAGTGCCAAAAGGCTTTCGAGGACTTGAAAAATTACTTGGCCGATCTGTCATTACTAACTAAGCCGTTGCCTGGTGAGCCCTTATACCTTTATCTTTCGGTAGAGAGAGGGAGTTAGCACGGTCCCCCGATCGAGGAGGAGATCGGTCCAGAGGCCGGTGTACTATGTCGAAAGTTTTAAGGAATGCTTTGAGTTGCGGTATGCGGAGATCGAGAAGGCGGAGTTTGACCTTGGTGGTGATCATGCGAGAGACTCCGGCCGTATTTTTTCGCACAAGGTAATTGTCCGAACTAATCTTCATTAAGAAATGTGATGAGTAAGCCCGAGGTAGCGGGAGGCTAGTGAAATGGGCTATTGAGCCGAGTGAGTATGATATTGACTTCGAGAACAGATCGTCCATCAAAGCTCGAGCTTTGCGGACTTTGTTCAAGAATCAATAAGGGATGATAGCGAGAGAAGGACTTGGGTGATTTATGTGGATGGTTCAAGAGGAGCTCGGGATGTGGTCTTTGGTATCGTCTTGATCAGCCCGCAAGGATCGAAAATGATTTTCTTTGTGAGGTTGGAGTTCAAGCTATTTAATAATGAGGCGGAGTATGAAGTATTCATCGAGAGGAATGCAAATGGCCATCGAGATGGGAGTCATTAGGATGGTTGTTTACATGGATTCTCGGCTCGTCCATAAGCAAGTTATGGGGAATTTGAGGTTAGGGAAGAGAGGATGAAGAGGTATGTTGAAGCATACCGAGCTTTAGAGGGAAAAGTGAAAGAGATCAAGATATGTCAGGTCCCGAGGGAAGAGAATGGTCGGGCGGATTTTCTAGCAAAGATGGCCAGTTCGGCCTTGGAAAATCAAGCTAAACAAATCACTCTTTTGATGGCAAAAGAAACTGTGCTGGGGTTGGAGGTCGGAGAGATTGAGGAGAAAGAGGATTGGAGGTCGGCTATCATAGCTTATTTAAAAGAAGGGATTTTGCCAACAAATAGGCGTGAGGCAGCTCGGTTGAAAATTCGGGCGACGCATTTTTGCATTATCGGGGACAAGTTATATAAGAGAGGCTTCTCTATGCCTTTGCTGAGGTGTTTGAGTGGAGAAGAGGGTACGTATGTGCTGAGAGAGATGCACGAGGGTTGTTGCGGGAATCACATGGGAGCAAGGATTTTGATGAAGAAGGTCCTTAGAGCGGGGTATTTTTGGCCTTACCTGAAGGGGAAGGCAGAAAAGTTGGTGAGAGCATGTGAAAAATGTCAGATCCATGCACCTTTGGTACATCGACCGGCGGAGGAGCTCATGACAATGAGTTCGGCATGTCCTTTTGCAAAGTGGGGAATTGATATTGTTGGTCCTTTTCCTCCGGCTTCAGGTCAGAGGAAATTCTTGATTGTGGCAATCGACTATTTTAGCAAGTGGGTGGAGGCAGAGCCTCTTGCTAAGATAAATGAGGATGCAGTGATGAAATTTATTTGGCAAAACATAGTGTGTCGGTATGGAACACCTCGGATCTTGATATCAGATAATGGAACGCAGTTCGCGGGGGCAGAAATCCGAGCTTGGTGTGAGGAATTGAAGATCAAGCAAAACTTCACATCGGTGGCCCATCCACAGGCCAATGGGCAGGTGGAAGTGACTAACAGAATTCTTGTCCAAGGATTGAAAGCTCGGCTTGAGAAGGCAGGAGGAGCGTGGGTTCGAGAGCTCAGCTCGGTGCTGTGGGCTTATCGAACTAATCCGAAGGAGGCAACTGGCGAGGCTCCGTTCAGCTTGGTGTATGGTATGGATGTTGTGATACCGGCAGAGATCGGGATGGAAACGCATCGAGTTCAGAATTTTGATGAGAATGCTAATGAGATGCTGATACGAGAGGCGTTGGATACTATAAATGAGAAAAGGGAGATGGCATTTTTGCAAATGGAACGGACACGAGGAAGGATCAAGGCAGCCTATGACAAGAAAGTGAAGAAAAGGGCCTTCCAGGTCGGTGACTTGGTTTTGAGAAGGTCAGATGCTAGCAAGAATAAAGGGAAACTAGATGCGAATTGGGAAGGACCACTTCGGGTAGTGAAGGTGTTGGCAGGAGGTGCGTACGAACTGGAAGAGCTCGGGGGTCGAAAACTCCCCAGGGCTTGGAACAGTTGCAATTTGAAGAAATATCATTCCTAGAGTAGAGGAATATCTGATGTAATCAATTTACTCGTTTTGAATGAAATGATCTACGCCCTAAAATTATGTGTCCGGAAAATGGAAATGATAAAAATGACAAGTATTTGGAGCTCACCGAGCTAGTCTCCAAACACCGGAGCCACGAGGCCATGCGAGGAGCTCGGCTCGAGCGCCTTCCTTTGAAGAAATTGACAAGTATTTGGAGCTCAGCTCGAGCTAGTCTCCAAATACTTGGGGCCACGAGGCCATGCGAGGAGCTCGGCTCGAGCAACCTTCCTTTGGAGAGATTGACAAGTATTTGGAGCTCAACTCGAGCTAGTCTCCAAATACTTGGGGCCACGAGGCCATGCGAGGAGCTCGGCTCGAGCCAGCTTCCTTTGAAGAGATTGACAAGTATTTGGAGCTCAGCCCGAGCTAGTCTCCAAATACTTGGGGCCACGAGGCCAGGCGAGGAGCTCGGCTCGAGCCTTCCTTTGAAGAGATAGACAAGTATTTGGAGCTCACCGAGTGGTCTCCAAATACTGGGGCCACGAGGCCATGCAAGAGCTCGGCTCGAGCCGCCTTCCTTTGAAGAAATTGACAAGTATTTGGAGCTCACTCGAGCTAGTCTCCAAATACTTGGGGCCACGAGGCCATGCGAGGAGCTCGGCTTGAGCGCCTTCCTTGAAGAGATTGACAAGTATTTTGAGCTCACCGAGCTAGTCTCCAAATACTGGGTCCACGGGGAGCACAATAGGCCAATCGTTTTTGTAAAAAAAAATAAAAATAATAATAATAACTAAATACAGCCTGAGTCGTACTTTACAAGCCGAACTATGATGAAAGTAAATAATAGACAAGAGATCGAGAAAATGAAAGTGCGAAGAAACTTCATTGATCATTCAAAATAATTACAAGTGCATAATGAAAAACTACAAAAGTAGAACTAAACTCCTAAGCAGTAGGAGGAACATTTTCGGTGTTCGTGTCGTCCATGGAGATGGTCACATCATCTACGAGAGCGAGATCAGATCATTATCCGAGATTTCGAACTTGAGAAGGGCTGCGGGAAGCCGAGGAGTTGGCCGATCTCCAGGAACTCGAGAAGGACCTCCCGAGCCGGGAGGCGGGAGGTGGAGGATGAATGGAGCAGATAGGATTCTATGAACACCTCCACAGGAGCAAGATTAAGATGTTCCGCCTCTTGAGAGAACACGAAGCCCTTGGGATCGGGCAAGATCTTCCCGGGACCTCGGCGATCGAAGGGCTCGGCACCGCATTCCCGAGTTGAAGCTCACCTGGTCAAAAGCAAAGTCGTAGTACTCCATGGAAGATCTGAGAAAGAACTTTGATAAATTCCCGGAGCTCGAAAGGCTTGCTTCACCCTCTCCCGAATAGCCTCGAACTATTGAAGAGCCTTCGGGGAGGTGAGGAAACTTTGGCGACCAGCCCGATGCCCTCACTCGGGCTTGATCGACATTGACAAAAGACAAATGGATCCGGAGATCACTCGGTTCGGTCTTGAGATCGCATTATCGATCTCAGCCTTTATCTTGGCCTCTAGAGAGGCCATGGTAGCCTTATTGACCTCTTCTTCCTCGTCCTGTATCGGTGGTTCTCCTCAGGAGTTTAGTCTCCCGAGCTTTCACCGAATGCACTCCTTCTTAGAATTATTGAGCTCGGCAATATTGGAGGGATCAAGAAACCGACCCGAGCTCGGGAGATTAGTGCGGCTAGTCGTGCCTCGGCGTTCGAGTGGTTCAAGCGAAGGAGCTCACCACCAAAGATCACCGAGCTTCTCCAAGCGATTTGGTCGGGGTTCGGGCGATTTGCCTTGGAGCGTATTTGATGGCAAAAGTTCCATCGTTGTTCTTGAGATGGAATTGCCTCGTAAAAGGTTTGGTTGGGTGTATGAATGGGAGTGCGTGAGAGAGAAAGAGCGAAGATAGGAGGTGTGGTGGTCTTCGCCTTCTTGGCGCCTCTGTGGCTGGGTACCGACACCAGACCTCTTAGAGGAGGAGGTCGGATAGAAGGTTGAGCCCCTGGGCCTGTGAGATCGGCCATCACTACGGCAACTGTGTCAGGTCGCCGAAGTAGAGGAGGCTGACCTCCAGGGCTCGGGCGGCTGGATGAAGGAGGAGTGAGCCAGGAGCAATTGGTTGCTCCTCGTCATCCAGCTCGGCAACCATCTGTGCCATGAACATATCTGCACAAAGAGGAAGGATTAGCTAATGAGTAAGAATAAAACAAATCAACTACAAAAATGACAATTACCAATGTCACAAGGCAAGGGGGCCACGATGGGGCTCAGCTCAAAGTAATACAGAAGGGAGGGAGTTATAAGGCGAGAGAGGTCATACTTGACCAAGGTGAGCTTATTTATCTGAGCTTGGAGATCGGGAGACCGATCTCTGGGGTTGTGTTTGCGTTGGAGAGAAGGGTCCAGGTCCAAGCAATAGGAAACCCCCAAACTCGGGGGGAAGAAATAAAAAAATATTTGTCCTTCCGAATTTGTTGGAGGAAGGGTACTTGCTTAAATCGAGCATCACCTCGGGAGGTGATGTAGAAAAGACCTTGGTGGTCGAGATCTTTATTTGGAATAGGGCGAAGAATAGTTCAGAGTGGGTTCTATGTATAAGTACTTAGTCAAAATTATGAAGCCGGCCAGATACGGAAGGAGTTCGGAGCTAGTTGATTCAAGGGTAACCGGGAGAAGCTCGGACACCCCAGCCATGAATGGATGGATGGGAAATCGGAGGCCGCCCTCTATCGGCCCGCGCAAAGAAGGCTAGGGCATGGGTGGAGGCCTAAGTTAGGGTGGCCGAATCTTTGGGTAAATAGAGTTTAAAAGAGGAAGGAATTTGGGCTGTTCTTTTAATGGTTTGAAGATTGAGGCCGATAGGGTGGTCTCCCTAAAGTCGTGTGGATACACGGGTAAAGGACTCCGAGCTCGAGCTCGGATCTCTATGGTATCGAGTCCCGACCGAATCGAATCGATTCGTGGCATCGATCCGATGGACGGACTCGTGAGAGAGAGTGGTGTGGGTGGAACCCGTCGTTATGGCCCACCGCTCTAAATCGGCGACGACCGGAAACCGGACGTCCGCCGAGTGAGAAGAAGAGAATGCCATATTGAAGAAAAGAAAAACTCGGAAAGGAAATGGTTACTTCTTTGGATAAAACTAGGAGGTTGAAGGAGGAAAGTAGTCCGGAGTGTGAAACTTTTGAATCCTAGGAATCCTGGAGAATTCCACTGGAGAAGAAGAGTATTTGCTTGGGAGAAAGCTCTGAAATTTGAAGGAAAGGAAAGTGAAAAATGGAGGAGGAAGACGGCTTTTATAAGAAGAAGAGAGAGACAAAGGGGTGCCTCGATATTCGAGGAGGCATCACACGGTCCACGAGGCGTTAGGGAACTGAAAAGACGTCTTATCAGTCATATCAATGTGTCAGGCACTCGAAAGGCCAAAGGGCGGCAGGAATTTGAAAGGCCAAGAGGCGGCGGGAAGTCGAAAAGCACAAACCCTAGGTAATAGGTCAGCTCGGCCTATTAGCAACTATGGTTGAAACGGAGATCAATCCATAGTTGGGGGAGGAATTGATAAGGGTAAAATATGGTCTGGGCCGATGTGACAGGGCTCATAGCATTGGGCCGACCTATTAAGCCCATAAACATCAATTTGAAATGATGAGGCCTATCGACATTAGCCGACCTCTTGAACCCCGAGGCGATCGATTCTATAAGGCCCATGGAAGTGGGCCGATCCGTGTAAGGCCTAGTTTATTGGGCCGACGATAAGCCCTAAACATAGGTCAATTAATCTCCTATTGTATTGGTCCGATCTCTTAAGCCTGGGTCCTTAAAGATGACTGGTGAATTTACCAAAGATGTCCGATCCGGTACATTCTAAAAGAACCTCCGGGATATGAGAAAGGAGAGGTCGAGTCGGGGGTCGGCCTCGGCCTATAAGCAGGGGCTCGCAGGATGCCTTTGAGATTTCAAGGGTGAAATATTAAAGGACTCATCCGACGCGACTCAGGTCGTCGGGATCAAGTCTTAGGGCGTAAAATTAGGGTTTTAGAAGATCCGATCGATATAATGTGACTCGACACCAAATCGTAATGGAATCCCGGATTTTACTTTAAACCCTAATCCTAGCTAAGGTATAAAAGCCCAAGTCCAGGTTCGTTTCTAACCTAATCTCATTTTCTCTTTGTTACATTGCTTTTTTCTCTCTCTAGCCTTTACTTCCTTTCCAAGACACTCGACTTAAGCATCGGAGAGCAGACGCAGGAGCCCCTCGGCCCCCCTTATGCGAGGTTTCACGGAGGACTTCGTCTTGGAAGGTGATCGCGAGGAGAGGTTATTTTTGGAGCAACCGAGAATACTTCCAACTCGAATATTAATGTAATGTATTTGACTTGATCATGTCATATATATCATACATGAATAAACTTATTGCATGATTTTTATTAAACCAAATATATAATTCCTAGTTGATATAATATTATAGCATGCCCCTATTTGATATTCTGACTTAATCAATTAAAGTAGAAGTTCGTTTCAGAATTCTAAGTTAAGGAATTGACGGATCCGATTATGTAAGAGTCAATCCCAAGGTGGTCAAAGCATAAGGAAACACATGGTTTTTGTCAGAAATTATGTCTAGTTTAATTTCTTCTAATGGCAGAAAATTGAAGACATTAAACACCGTCAAAATGTGATTATTAAATTGCTTATATGTCACATATTTTGAGTAATATGTAATTGTTGAACATGTTAACCATTGCAAGTGCAAAGAAATAACTTTTACTAATGTTAGTATTCTTTTTTAACTTGCTAACTTTGTTTTGTTTGATGGAATGATGAATGATTGATTAAATATGTGATACGATTTTGGATTAAGATTAAATTATTTTACTAATCTAATGTTTTATATGATTATTTTAATGATATATTAGTTAAAAATCTTATCAAATATTTATGTTGATTGATAAACATATGGATCATATGTCTTTTCTAATTTATCTTTAAATAAAAGTTCAAATGAATTATTTTAAATTTAAATTATAATACAAGGTATAAAATAATAGTCATATGATAAAAATATATTTGAAAAATTATAATCAGATTATCCAACAATAATCTCACATTATGCTGGGTTTGTGAGCTTTATCATGGGCTTTTATCATTAAAATTAAACATGTAACTAGGTTGGATATTTTAATTTATCCAACTTAACCAACTGAAGTAAACGAGTCCACATGTAAAAAGCAAATGTATTTTTTGGGGGTATGGTGATTCTATTAGGCTTCATTTGGATGAATTAACTTAAAATAAAGGATTTCAAATCCATAATAACAAATTATTTGAGCTTGTTTGAATACGACAAATTTCAATTCCTTAGGCTCATATTTTGAGCTATTTTTGAGTCGGAGTATTTCAAATCCATAACAATAGATCCTTTAAGCTTTGTTTGTATACAACAAATTTTAATTCCTTATGCTCATATTTTGAGCTATGTTGAGTCATTGTAGAGGATTTCAAATCAACTTTATATGGAGTCAATTGAAATCATTTTCTCAAATCTTTCCCGCTTATCCAAATCCTTTCATCCAAATGCAATCTTTGTTTATTCATATAAGGTGCAACACACAATATTACATTACAGGGAAAAAGAAGACAACCAAATTAGTATGTTTAATAGATTAAGTCGTATCTTTTCAAACAAAGTGTCTCTTCAAAAACTTGTTGGGCCTGGAAAAGAACAGTGGCGACCCATTTAAATGTAAGTGGGCTCCTACTAATTTCTATCCTTATACTATTCTGGCTTTTCTAAATTCTACTCCAAATGTTTGGTATCAGTAGATTATGGGCCTGGTAAACATACATTTTAACGCTTGACCAAGTTCTCAGAGAACAACAAGAAATACAATGAGATTTTTTTTTTTTATTTTTAACTTTCAACTAACAATCCATTTGTGATATTATACTTTCAAAAACAGCTAGAGAAGAATAGTGAAAATATATAGAGAAAATTACACAAAATACCCTGATTTTTGAAGAAAAGACAAAAATACCCATCCATCACAAATATACCCCACCCACTTCATCCCATGACAAAAATACCATACCTTTACCGATCAAAAAAAAAAAAATACCATACCTTGGTTTTATTTTCACTGTTCAACCCACCATCTCCGCTTCCGCCTCCAATAACACTGGTTGGCGCTCTTCATGACCGAATTTTGATTCCGATTGGGACACTCACCGCTAATTACGGAGAACGAAAAAGAGTAAAGAAAAATTTGGGTTTACGCCACCATTTGCGAACAGCTTGTTGAGTTGCATAAATCCCTCACTTCCCAGAACGATCTTGCTGGTATATAATCATTTATGACCCCATTTACAGATGAATTTTGGTATTTTATGGGGAAAAATGGAGTATATTTGTTTTTAATTTCTGTTTTAAAATCAATGTGCTGCTGACGTTATGGGTACCCTTTAGTTTTTGGATTGAAAGTTGAATTCTTGAGGATTTTACTGTTCATGTTCTTGATTTTCAGAAATTAAACTATTAGTGCTACTTGCATTTGTTCCCTGATTTCTTTAACTGTATTCTTTCTTTGCTTTGATGAGTGGTTTACTCTTCCAGTGTGAATTCTAAATGCATCGTTATTAGTTAGGTTTAGCAATTAATTATTAGGCGGCAACCTTATTTTTCTTTCTATCTTTATGTTTCCAAATTTCTTGCTTGATGATTGACAGTGATGAAAACGAGATTGTTGAAATTGAATAAATGTGATTGTGTGTTTCCGTCAAAGTAGAACAACTCATGAGTTGCTTAATTAAGCTTGTAATTAAGCTTGTTAAAGGTTCGAATTTTTCTTTTTTCCTTTGATTGGACACTTTTTTAATGGATTAAGGGATTTCAAGTTCCAGGTGAAGATTTGGGATTTCCTTGGTGTTTGTGTTGGTCGAATTGAGGTGAAAATGTGAGATTGGGTAGCTTGAGATTCATATTTAGCAACTACATTAAGCGAACTTTGATGTGTTTCTTTTTGGGTTTTAATTAGGGTCGTAATATATAAAATCTGTGTTCTTTTATTATTTTGTGATTTGAAGTTTTTCGTTTGTTTCGATGTTGTTTCGAAGTTGTTTCTTTTATGTTTCTTTTGTACTTTTATGTATTTTCCATTTATTTGTTCTTTTTATTATTTTTGATTTGTTATGTTATCTATCCTGACCACAGATCTTTTTTTATTTCTTTTTTGAGTGAATGTGAGATTTTTTTGCTTGTTATGCCGAGCATTTTATTGTTGGGAAGGCTATGGACGTTGAAGCGTTCGAGATAGAGAATGAACAAGCAAGACTCAGTAATCTGCTTCACAATCATGCTAAGTTGAAGCTGCAAAATGGTGATGACGATAACAACGACATTGGGTTTCTACCTCCACTTCCTAATGATTTTAGAGAATTGTGGATATGTAAACTTAATGATGGTGTAATCAGTTGAAACATGTAAGAAACATAAATGAAACATGTAAGTTAAAACAATTGTTAAAAGGGGATCATGATGATAAAAGTTTGTAGTAAATTGCTTTTAAACCATATACTCTTCATTGTTTTTTTGTCATCCTTGTAAATGTTGATCTTGCTTCATTTCGATGTATGCATGCCTAATCTTGAACTAAAGATCTCACGTACTGTAGCAAAGTTGTTACTAATAGGTCTTTCACCGCTACAGTTGATGCATTTAATAATTCTACGATGTTGGAAGTCAATACACGGTATTTTTTGGTCTGATAGTGGAGTCGTGTCAATTTCTCGTAGCCGACGATGGACAAGTAAACTCAAATTTTCTGAATTGAATTTGTTGTTCCAAGATTTCTTTTAGGGTGCTGAATGTGCAGTCCATTGGAATCAATATTCTTGTTATCTCAAAGTTGGTATACTCTCTATTTTCTTCCCATTGTCCATTGTGGCATACCACAACTGAGATTTTCACCATGCAACTGTGGAATGCAATGAAAAGTTGGCTAAGTGAAACATATAAGAAACATAAATGAAACATGTATGAAACAACAAAGAAAAAAACAAACATGTGAAACAACAAAGAAACCAACGCAAAAAATCGGCGAAAAATAGGTATTTTTTTAAAAAAATCGCGGAAAATGGGTATTTTTGTCAAAAATCAGCGGAAATGGGTATTTTTGTCCAAAATCAGCGGAAAGTGGACATTGTGCGGGGATTGAGTATGGAAAATGGGAGTATTCATGTCCTTTTCCCAAATATATATACAATAATTCAATTCTTTTAATAAAATACAATCCACCATTGTATTGGGCTTTCTTTTTTCTCAAACACTTGAAAGAAAATTAGGTAGGCCGAAACTGAGATACAGGCCCTTCTTGCATTGAAGGTGAGAATTCAATCCTCATTATAATTTAGGCCCAAAAATAAAATCTGAAGAATTAGCCCAATCCAATCATACTTATATTTTCTCACCAGATGCTGTAAAATGGAAAAGGAAATATAAAGCTAAGCCTATGTTGGATCCAAAATTGTAGTCGGTAGGAGGAAAAAGAGAAGAAAAAGCATGAAAAAATTAGATTTCATCATAATTTATTTTTATAGAAAAGATAAATAATATAAAATGAGTTACACAAATTCTTAAATTGATAAATACCTTTAATTTGTTTAAATATTTTCTTGGACATTTTTTTCTCTAACAGAAACAAAAAAATATATATTTATTATACTCCTCAATAAAATATAACATACGAATACAACATGACCCGATGGAGGTCTAAATGCAGAATTAAGGATGTTAGGTTGGTTTCTTGTGACCAATTGATGATGATTTTAAATGTAAGTTAGTTAAGTTTATATTATTGTCGGTTCGCATTTTATTTAAAAAAGTTAGTAGCATACGACACTTGCACCATGTCCATGTGCAATATCTTGATTTCATAATTTGTCACATTTAAGATTGGGCCTACTCATGAATGTATAGTGATTGAGACTGGGTTATATTTGATGGCCCAGTCTTATTAATGGAACGATCATGATGGCGTCACACCATTTGTAATTATTATTTGTTATAATCCATTACTTAATACGTAAGTTCTCAAGGCTACTCCACTTCGTACTCATTTGAAGCATGAAGTCCAATTTTGTTTTATCCTGAGGTTGATGTTTACACACGACTAGTCTTTCACTCCGACTCCTCGTAAATCGCCACGTAAACGCGTGAGAAATGATTCTCGCTTCCTCGATCCCTAATATCCTCAATTATCGCAAGCAGCGTTCGTTACAAGTGATTGCTTTCCATGTTGGATTTACAACTATCCAATCGTAGATTCCCACCAAAATCCGTCTCCCACACCGCCGCATGAAGTTCAATTTTAATTGATCTTTATCATAAATTTTTAGCATTTAAATTATAGTATTATATTTTTTCACTCAAATATTATAGTATGCCGACTACTAAGTTAGGTGGCAAAATTACGATAAGGAAACTTAATTATTTAATTCATATTTATTGGTTATCTTGATAAATTATATTGTTAGATATGAATCGATCACAAAATGAATCTTACTTTGAAACCCTGTAACGGCGAACTGAAATAAGAATATTTCATGGTACTTGTAGCACAATTTTCCTAGTCTGTTGAAATGAAAGATAATTGCTATTTGTTTTTTTATTACTTTTTATCAAAATTTAATATCATATTTATATCTTCTCGGTGACGATGGATGAGGAAATTTACCAACAACGGGTCTGCCGAGTTACAAAATTCGCTTATTGAGCGTATTATTATACCAAAAGGTACAAAATCATATAACTTTCAAGACCTCAAATTGAAACTGTCTTCGGTTTGGAAACTTACCGATCCTGGAGGTTGACTACGCTTGGAAGAGGATATTTTAACATTCAATTCGATAATTTGGAAGAAAGGAACAAAGTTTTCTCGAAGGGTTCGTGGCTTTTGCAACCGGGACAATTACCGATGAACTCGGATTCCGATTTCAATCCATACAAGATAAACACGTTAGTGGCTCGGTGTGGGTTCGAATTTATTTAATTAAGCTATGAATATTGGCACAATTCTCTTATTAATAAAATAGCTAGTTCCATCTAACACCTATTCAGATAGATACTCACTACCGACGTGTGAAGTGGATCATTTTGTCCGGGTTTTGGTGGAGATAGATTTGAACAATCCACTACAAGAGCATATTATGGTGGAACGAGTGGGACATTGCTCCTTCGTTTCTATTAGCTATGAAAATCGGACTTTTGTGTTGTTCATCACGGATTGTTCGGACACAATATTAACCAATGTCGACAAGTGAAGACATGAAGAAAGCGTGCGAACGGACAAGGGTAAACAGAAGCTAGTCCGGTCGCGGCGTTCATCGTCGTGAACAAATTAACAGCCCAAAGGGAAGACTGCGGGAAACGGACCGGGTGCAAGTGAAACGCCTGGGACAGGAGAAACATGGAGAGGGGTTCGATTTCAACAGCATACCAACCAATAACACATTTGATATCTTACAAGATGATACCAATATAAAGCACTGCACTCGAATGACTAATACCAATGCGTCACCAACGGATGGTACTAATATAATTGTTGAGAGAGATAGGGCGCACGCTAACACAAACAGCGATAGTCGCATATACCCCCGGTGCGGTGATTTCTTCTAACTCGATGAACATAAGCGGTCGATCTGCGGCCGAGCCATGGACGATATTTCAAAAGACCTCCCTATTAATGATTTATGTTATCGCGACGAACAATCCGCCTCAAGGTTTTGAAGCTATGGTGCGGATGCCCGACAAAATTGGTCGATATGGCGGATGAAGAAGAACAAGACAAATTGGAAGCCTTAAAGGCCAAGATAGGCGACTCATCAACCACTCCGATTGTCTTTCACTCATGTGATTCCTCATAAACTATGAAGGCTATGACAATTGCGGCTCGTGGAACCTGGGGCCGACATTCAACATGATACATCGACCATGTAGAGGATATACTTCGAGCATGTGCTCACAAAACTAATGATAATATCCTTGAAAATCCTTTAGAAAAGACGCTCTTCATTTAAATCGTTTTTAAGTTATTTTCGTTTTTTTTTTCCTGAAATTGAACATTGTTTTCACTTTGCTACCTGATCTTGTGATCAGGACTTTTCCTTTCTTTTTTATATATTTCCAAGTTTATTCAAAAAAGTTCTCCTTTATACTTAAAATTAATGAAATATATTGTGTGTTGCATCTATCTACCCTCCCTCCATCTACACACAAAAACGCACACACTCAAGTGTGCTGAAAGATAGATTTACACCGAGTGCACATTTTACTGACGGATCATTATTCATTAATATTATAAAATTAATCAACAATTAGCAACAATCATGATTAATGATGCTACTACATTTTGTTTGTAATCCTATATCAGAACTACTTTTCATCTTATGACTCTCTTTGAAAATTTTCCTAATAATATCCAAATGGGGTTAGCCCAAAGTAAATAACAGTTTTGTTGTTAGGACCATTAAGAGTGGTTCACATAGCAACCTCACTCGGGACGGATAATTGAAAGAGGAAATATTCTTCAAAAGAAAGAAAACTTTTATTGATAATATGAAATATGAATTATAAATGAACAACTGGAAAATAAAAACCTAAAAAGTATTTAATGAAAGCCAAAAACTTAAACATATCCGATAAGGGCAAAAGATTGTCCAGGCCGACTGACCAGGCTTACGGCATTGGGCCGAATCGCAAGGCCCATTGTATTGGGCAATTGTTAAGTATTAAAGATCTTGGGCCGATCCGAGGAAGCGGCGCAGGGGACCGACCTTCTAAGGCTTATGAGTATTGGGTCGATCCATCGAGCCCATACATAGATGAGAGGCCTATCATATTGGGCCGAATTGTTATGCCCGAGTACGAGTCCCAGGATGTTTATCAGGCCGACTGCGTGTAAGGTTCGTTGTATTAAACCGACCCGTCAAGTCCCGCACGGCTAAGGCGATTTGTTATTGACCCGTTGTATTCTACAAGGACTTTGAGTCTGATTCGGCTCGGCCCAAAAAGATGTATGAGGCACCGAGGATGCCTTGGAGATTTAAAGGGGCTTTACACCAATACATTGGGCCGAGGTGTTTTGAAACATGTCGAGCTATGGTCTTACGGGCGTAAAATTAGGGTTTTTAAGAGATCCGATCCTAAATCTAATGATGACTCGACACCAAATCTTAACGGAATCCCGGATTTTACTTTAAAACCCTAATCCTAGCTAAGGTATAAAAGGCCCAAGCCCAGGTTCATTCTAACCTAATCTCATTTTCTTTTATTACATTGCTCTTTCTCTCTCTAATTTTTACTTCTTTTCCAAGAATCGACTTAAGCATCGGAGAGGGGCACGCGAGCCCCCCGGCCCCCTTGTGGTTTCACGGAGGACTTCGTCTTGGAAGGTGATCGGCGAGAGAAGGTCATTTTTGGGAGCAACCAAGTGGCGCCGTCTGTGGGGAAACATTGAGCGAGAGACGTGAGATTCTAGTTTTGGCTATGGAGGATGTTAGGAGAAACTTGGAAGATGATCTCAACGTACGCGGGAGATACTCCGGCGTAGTTACGCAGAGGATGTTCGACCTCCCCCCCACCACCCCGATGGACGGCGGAGAAGCGGCGGGGTGCAGAGGACGGGAACGGATGGACAAACGCCTATGTCTGGGGGAGTATAGATTTGGGTCCGATGTTCTTTGAACAATTGGGTGGCTTCATCACTGTGAGCCGTGGAACACACGGTGGAAAGACGCTGAGGAGATGCTTCGCCACGGCTCGCGCTCGTGGTCCCCTTTGGTCCCTCCTCCTCCGTGGTTCCTCCGGTGGTCCCTCCTCCTCCGTAGTCCCGGAGGTGGGAGAGAGAGGTCGGCGGCCAGCTATGGCGGAAGAGGTGCATTCATCAAGGCGGAGCAGCATGTGTCCACCGAGGACAGATTGGTCGAACGGATGGATGACCTCCATCGTGAGGTGCGAGATATTCGGAGGAGGGTGGCCTGGAGTACCAGTGAGCGGCTGATTCGGGTGAGGAGGGAACACCCTTCTCTCCGACGAGGTGATGGCGAGATGAGCTCCCACCTCATACCGAGCTCGAGCTTTGAATATGATGGTACCACGATCCGTGGGACCATCTTTGCCGCTTTGAGAATCTTCGCTTTGCTACAAAGTTCACGGATGGCGTGATGTGTAGAGTTTTCCTACCACTTTGACGAAATCGGCTCAAAGAATGGTTTAGCCAACTCGTCCCTGGCTCCATTCGAAATTTTGATGACTTCACTCGCCTTTCCTTAATCGATTCACGAGTTGCCGTAAGTACCAAAAGGCGCCCGACTGTTTAGCATCAAACAGAGGGAAGGAGGGACTTTGGAGCTATATTCGAGGTTTACCGCGGCAAAGTTGGAGGTGCCGTCGGCTGATACCCGTAAATTTTGGCCAATGCTCTAGCTTAGGGCATGGAGGATGGGGAGTTCTTTGAATCATTAGTAATAGAGCCCGCTAAGACATTCGATGAGTCTGTTAGCTCGGGCGGAGAAATATATTAACCGGGAAGAGGCGAGCAAAATGAAGAGAGAGGAAGGAGAGAAGAGAAGAGACAAGAGGAGGATCGGGAAGATAAGGGACCTCGAAAAGAAGCCGAGGTCCGAGGCAATGGGAGGAAGGCCGAGTTTGAGAAATATACGCCATTGGTCGTCCCTCGTGGCGAGGTGCTTGTAGCTATTGAGAGGCACCCCGACCGAGGTGGCCAAAGGCGCACGCAGAGGCACCAATAAAAGCGAAATGTAAGGAATTTTGTAGATTTCACAATGAGTATGGGCGCACAACGGATCAGTGCACACACCGAGGATGAGATTGAGCGGCTCATTCAAGCAGTCACCTCGGGAATTTGTGTACATCGATAAAAAGGAGAAAAAAGGGGAGTATAAGAGGGATAAGCCGGGGATATCATCAACCTCGGCAGAGCCGGAGCGTAGGGGAGAAAGGGAGGAGCTACCTCCACCTCCGCCCCCACCTCGGCGAGAGGTCATTCAGATGATTGTTGGAGGACCGGCGGAAGGTGATTCGAGGCGAGCTCGGAAAAATTATGTGAGAGCAGCAGCACCAGATCGGGTGCAAGAGCAGTTGAAGGTGGAACAGGTCGGGCCGGGGCCGAGTATCCAATTTGGACCAGAGGATTGCAAGGGTATCGTGACACCTCACAGCGATGCTCTTGTGATCACAACGACGATCTCCAATTATGATGTGCAATGGGTATTTGTGGATACAGGGAGCTCAGCAGATATCCTATTCTATGATTGCTATAAGAAGATGGACCTCCAGGTCGGCTTGGAGACGGTGGACACGGCGTTGGTCGGATTCGCTGGAGGGATGATCCAACCAATAGGTATGATTACTTTACCTGTCTCTTTGGGTAAGGAGCCTAATCGTAAAACTAGAATGATTCGATTTTTGATAGTTGATGCACCGTCCTCCTATAATGTCATGTTGGGTAGACCGGCACTAAATGCTTTCCAAGCTGTGGTGTCGGTATACCATCTGAAAATGAAGTTTCATGTGGGAGAGAAAGTAGGTGAGGTCGGTGGTGATCAAGATATGGCTAGAAAATTGTATGTAGAAAGTATTCGGAAAAGCGAGAAAGTAGGGGAGTGCTTTTGATGATGATAGAAACAAAGACAAGTTGATTAGGTTGGACGAACCGGTGGAGCATGTCCAACCTAACGACGAAATGATGATGGTCGAAGTTGGTGCCAGGTGACCCGATAAGGTCACCAAGGTCGGGAAGGAGTTGCCTAATGAATTGAGGGGATGAGTGGTGGAGTTTTTAAGGAGTAATGTGGATGTATTTGCTTGGACAGCAGAAGACCTGGTGGGGATTGATCCGAGCATTGTTTGAACATAGGCTTAATGTTAATCCATCATATAAGCCGGTGAAACAAAAGAAAAGGAATTTCGGCCCTAAGAAGGATGCTATAATTCGGGCGGAGGTGCAAAGGTTGTTGAAAGTAGGTACATCAAAGAAATCCAGTTTCTAGAATGGCTATCTAATGCAGTATTGGTTCCAAAAACAGAGGATGATTGGCGCATGTGTGTGGGCTTTAGGGATTTGAATCGTGCTTGCCCTAAGGATTACTATCCATTGCCCCGAATTGATCAGTTGGTGGATTCGACGTCGGGGTGTGAACTGCTTAGTATGATGGATGCGTCGCAAGGATATCACCAGATCAGGCTAGCAGAAGAAGACCAAAAAAGGGTGTGCTTCACCACCTCTTTTGGTACCTTCATGTATGTAGTAATTCGTTCGGATTGAAGAATGCGGGAGCCATATACCGAGGTTGGTGGATAAGATGTTTGGGGAGCAGCTCGGTAGGAATATGGGAGGTGTACGTGGATGATATGTTGGTTAAAAGTATGAAGGTCATGTGGATCATGTGCGTGACTCAGCCGAAATGTTCGACACCTTGAGGAAGTATAGAATGAAGTCGATGGCTGTTACTCTAGAAAACCATAGGCAAGTGCACCTATCGTTTTGTAGTATAGATTATTGAGTACCGAGTGTCATTCCCACGAGGATTGTAAGTACTAATAATTACCGTCTTTTTGTTATTTAATCTAGCAATTTTCGTGAGTTTTGTTTGTTTAATGAAAATGAAAAATAGAGAATTTTAAAATAATTGCAACTTACAAAAGATCAAATAAAAATAGATTGTAGAATTAAGAAATCAAGAGCTAGAAATGTGTTTGAATGTAAATCCCTCTAGAATGTTTTTGTGATTTAACAAGATAAAAATACAACCATAATCCCTTAAGCAAAAACCAACCTCTTTTAGTAAAATCTCATGTTTCATGGACCGTAGAAATTCCCGATTTAAGTTAAACCTCTATCGAGCGAATAACTTCTAATCTCAAGTTGATTAATCGAAATCTCTTTCTAGTTAAAACCCCAAGACAAAGATTATAACGATTTGTGAATTCCCATATTAGGTTTGACCCTAATCCGGAAGATTTATGTCGTCCTATATCTAGGATTGCATGCAACTCTTTTCACTTATATAGGTTCTATTTCACCATGAATCTCTCGATTTCCGGATGAAAAATAAACTTCAAATCAATATTGCGCATATACCAATTTGAATGAATAAAGCATAATATAAGTGAATCACACAAAACATGAAGATTTTATTAAAGACATACAAACCTTAATCACAAATTCATTCTAGAGTTCATTACATTCAAACACTAGAAATTTAGCTACACATGGCTTTGTCAAAAGAGTATTATACTACACAAGAAGATATGAATAAAATGAACATGGTGTACTTAGCTCTTATTCAAGACCAATATAAGACTTCCTCCTTGGTTGATTGCAATGATGTTGAGCTCCAAGCCTTCTTCTCTATTGCTCTTCAACTTCCAACTCTACCTCTCTTTTATCCTCTCAATGTATTTTGCTTTGAAACTTAGAATATACAATGAATATACAATGAATCTCTATCAATGAATACTACATGAATTATTATCTTTTTTTTCCAACTCAAACTCTTGGCTTTTATAGGCACCATCTTTGTGAAAGAACACATCAATAATGCTAACAAATGCTCCACTTCCATGGTTGTTGGTTGAATCATTGTGTGCACATTCATTGTTGAGTTGGTTGAATCATTGTGTCCACATGACAATTGAGGGAATAATAGAGCTTGGTACATCAAAATGAGGTGTAAAAGTTGCTCAAAGGTTGTCAAAAGCACAAAGGGAAAGTCTCCATAATTTCCGCCAAAGAAAAACCGACCTGGGACGAAAAGCACGCCCGTGCTTTCAAAGCACGGCCAGGCCGTGTTTGCGGATTTTCCAACACGGCCGTCTTGGAAAAGCACGGCCTGGCCGTGTTTGGTATGTCGTGGGGTCGAAAAATTGCTCGCTTTTTTGACTTTTAAAAAGCACGGCCGTGCTTAAAAACACACCGCCCGTGTTTGACTGAAAAGGCCCCAAAATGACGCGTTTAGCTTGGGATTTTGAGTGTTTTTGCATCCGTAAAACCCCGGGTATGTTTTGACATGAAACCATGGCCCAAAATTCACCAAAAACAGCTCCAAATCATCAATCTACACCAATAAAAGCACCTCGAGTAATGTGAACCATGTACAATCAAAAATTTGTGAAACTAACAATAAAATAACTCAAATCATACTTAAATATACACATAAAACATGCATAAAAAGACCCTTATCGAAGTGAATCCCAAGAAGTGTGCCTTTGGGGTCAGTCGGGAAAGTTTCGGGGTACATGGTAACAGAGAAAGGAATAGAGGCTAACCCGGGAGAAGATCGGGGCCATCAGAGAGATGGCACCGCCTCGGGATGCCAAAGATGTGCGATGATTTAACAGTCGGCTAGCAAACACTGAATCGCTTTATTTCGCGCCTCATGAGAGGAGTTTGCCCTTCTTCAAGGTCTTAAGAAAGGCCAAAAAGTTTGTTTGGGATGAGGAGTGCCAAAAGGCCTTCAAGACTTGAAAATTACTTGGCCGATCTGTCTTACTAACTAAGCCGTTGCCCGGTCACCCTTATACCTCTATCTTTCGGTAGGAGGGCGGGGGTTAGCACGGGTCTTGATCAGGAGGAGAGATCGGTTGCAGGCCGTGTACTATGTCAAGAAAGTTTTGAGGAATGCCGAGTCGGTATGCAGAGATCGAGAAGGAAGGTGTCCGCCTTGGTAGTGATCATGAGGAGACTTCGACCGTATTTCCTTTCGCATAAGATAATCGTCCGAACTAATCTTCCATTGAGAAATGTGATGAGCAAGCCCGAGGTAGCGGGAGGTTAGTGAAGTGGGCTATTGAGTCGAGTGAGTATGATATTGAATTCGAGAACAGTCGGCCATCAAAGCTCAAGCTTTGGCGACTTTGTTCAAGAATCAATAAGGGATGATAGCAGAGAAGGAATTTGGGTGATTTATGTGGATGGGTCGGCAGGAAGCTCGGGATGTGGTCCGGTATCGTCTTGATCCTTTGGGGATCGAAAATGTTTTTGCTATAAGGTTGGAGTTCAAGTTATCCAATAATGAGGCGGAGTATGAAGCATTCATCAGAGGGATACAAATGGCTATCGAGATGGGGTTGTTAGGATGATTGTTTACATGGATTTTTCACTCGTCCATAAGCAAGTTATGGGGAGTTCGAGATTAGGGAAGAGAGAGGATGAAGAGGTATGTGGAAGCATACCGAGCTTTAGAGGAGAAACCGAAAGAGATCAAGATATGTCAGTCCCGAGGAAGAGAATGGTCGGGCGGATTTTCTAGCAAAGATGGCGATTCGGCCTTGGAAAATCAAGCTAAACAAATCACTCTTTTGATGGCAAAAGAAACGTGTCTTTGGGGTTGGAGGTCGGAGAGATTGAGGAGAAAGAGGATTGGAGGTCGGCTATCATAGCTTATCTAAAAGAAGGGTCTTACCAACAGTAGGCGTGAATTCTCGACCAAAATTCGGGCGACACGTTTTTTACATTATCGGGGACAAGTTATATAAGAGAGGCTTCTCTATGCCTTTGCCGAGGTGTTTGAGTGGAGAAGAGGGCACGTATGTGCCGAGAGAGATGCATGAAGGTTGTTGCGGGAATCACATGGGAGCAAGGATTTTGATGAAGAAGGTCCAGAGCAGGTATTTTTGGCCTTACTCAAGAGGAAAACAGAAAAGTTGGTGAGAGCATGTGAAAATGTCGATCCATGCACCTTTGGTACATCGACCGCGGAGGAGCTCACTACAATGAGTTCGACATGTCCTTTTGCAAAGTGGGGAATTGATATTGTTGGTCCTTTTCTCCCGCTTCAGGTCGAGGAAGTTCTTGATTGTGGCAATCGACTATTTTAGCAAGTGGATGGAGGCAGAGCCTCTTGCTAAGATAAATGAGGACGCGATGATGAAATTTATTTGGCAAAACATAGTGTGTCGGTATGGAACGCCTCGGATCTTGATATCGAGATAATGGGACGCAGATTCGTGTTAGATAAATGTTTTTATCAAGATTTTGATGATTTTGTTTTAATAAGATTTTATACCAAAACAATGTTTTTATATGTTGTCCAAATACTCCTAAATGATTTAAAATGTTTTTACTAATTTTTGGAGTATTTCTTAGAGTTTTTAATTTGATAAAAAAATTGGACAACATTTTTGATGTTTTTGTTTAACTTGGTTTTTACACCAAAACTATGTTTATAAATGTTGTCTAAATACTCCCAAATGATTTAAAATGTTTTTACTAATTTTTTGGAGTATTTCTTGAAGTTTATTTTTGAAAAAATCGGACAACATTTCAAAGGGGAGGTCGACTGGTCGCCCAAATGGTCGACTGCACCAAGGAAAGAAAACACGAAATGTAACTTATGTGTCTTGAAAAAATAGGGAAGGGGCCAGGTCAAGGGTAAGGTCGACGGCCGCACCCCACCTCGACCGGTCGCGCCCCCGCAACCCCTACCTGGATCGCACTATTTTTTAAAAACGGTCGAATCTTCAACAGGGCAACCGGTCGCCCTATGTTATTTTTTGACAAAAAATTCCAACCGTTGTAATCTGTGACAACAAGATTTGCTTTTCAATTTTGTACAATATTTCTACATCTTGTGATCTTCTTTTTGTAGACAAAAGTGAAGATAGAGGAGCCTATGTTGGGAGCCTATGTTGGTGAAGCTTCCTATAAATAGAGGATGAATTAAAGACACAATACAACACATACAAGCAAAATACACAACAAAAAAATCTGCAAATTGTTCAAGCTTTCATTTTTACATTCTTGTTGTAATAGCCTCAAGTACTTTCACTTGCACATCTTTGAGGTCTAGGCTTTTTGATTCTTGATTACGCTTGCACTCAATCTTTGTATTGGTTTCATAGAGTTGTAATCTTGAATTTTGTCCATCATTCAACACAAGACATCCTTGTGAGTATTCTTGTGGTAAGAATACACTTGTGTGATTTAGGTGATAGGTGTTTGAAGAGTGTGGTACTCTTCAAAGGTGGTGAAGGAAGATTGTGGTAATCTCTTGAAGGTGTTGTAAGAGGATTGTGGTGATCCTCAAGGTGTTGTATTAATTGTGGTAATTAATAAAATCTTTTTCTTTTTGAAATCCATCCCGGAGATACTGGGGTGGTAGAGGATTAGGCCCTAGGTGGGTTGAACCTCTTTAAATCAACGAGTGTTGTTTAATTTCCGAATTTACATTCTTGTCATTTACTTGTTGATTCGAAAAAGAGGGTGATTTGCGAAAAATCGGCATAATCTATTCACCCCCTCTAGATTATCGTAGCCACTTGGAATAACAAGTGGTATCGTGAGCCAAACTCTTTGGCTAAGCTCGTTCCGAGTAAAGAGGAAAGATCCATGGCTACGAATGAAGCTTATCTCACCACCGGCGCCTCCACCAACAAGCCACCACTATTCGACGCCAACAACTACGCATTTTGGAAAGACCGCATGGAGTGCTTTCTACAAGGATGCGGATTTGATATTTAGAATGTGGTAATTGAAGGAGTTTCTCAACCAACAACAAAATTGGAGGATGGTACCACTACTCCCAAGCCATTCAAGGAGACGATGAAAATGACAAGAAGGCTTTCTCTCTAAATGGTAAGGCCTTAAATATTTTACATTGCTCTCTTACCGCCACCGAATATAATCGCATAAGAGGCATACGGTCGGCACATGAAGTTTGGGAAAAATTAGAAACCATTTATGAGGGCACAAAGAAAGTAAAGCAAGCAAGAAAAACAATGCTTGTGAAAGACTTTGAAAATTTCAATATGCATGATGGTGAAAGCATATCAAAAATGGTGGAAAGGCTTGACAACATTGTCAATCCTCTTGTGGCTCTTGGAAAGGTCATCTCCGAAGAAGACAAGGTGACAAGGTATTAAACGCCTTCCGGCTCATGGTCCGAAAAGGTGACGGCAATCACGGGAGCTCAAAATCTTGAGACACTCAAGTTTGATGAGCTCATTGGGAATCTCCTCATTTATGAAGTATATCTCAAGGAGAGGAAAATTCTCAACCATCCACCTCTAAATCGGGCACGCAAAATATTATTAAGGGCTTAGCATCTTCTTCTAATAATGTTTATTATGCTAGTGATGAGGATGATGAAGAAACGGCGCTCTTGTTAGAAAATTTGCAAAATTTGTAAACAAAAATAAAGCAAGAAAGCCAAGAGACAATTCTTGCTTCAAATGCGGAAAATCCGGGCACTACATAGCCGATTGCCCAAAATTAGCGGAAGAGGAACAAAAGAAGAAAAAGCCTTTTTCCGAAAAAGAAGGTGTTAAATGCGGACGTCAAAACTTGGGATGAATTACTTGAAACAACCGACGAGGAAGGAGAATCCGAACATGGTCTTATGGCCATAGACGATGAAAATACCGAGGTACGCTCTAATGCTTCATCTTCTTCCCTAGTTGATGAATTACAATGTGATTTTGATGAATTACAAAATGAGTTTCAAAATTTGATTGTTAAATACAAGAATTTGAAAAAGGAGCATAAAGAGCTTAAACTAGAAAATGATAAATTATTTACTTTTATGACTCTCTTGATAAAGCTCATGCTATTACTCTTACTATGGTCCGTACTCTTGAAACCGAAAAACAAACGCTCACAAATGATATTGAAAATTTGAAAAAGGATGTGCATCGATTCAATTTAAGTACGGATAAAGTCACAAAAATTTTAGATGCACAAAGAGGTGAGCATTCTAAATTAGGACTTGGTTATAAACTTTTCAAAATGCTTTTAAGAAAAAAGACCAAGGTCCAACCTTTGTACGTGCTAGTAGTCCTCGTATTATTACTTGTTTTTATTGTGGTAAGAATGGACACTATACTAGCAATTGTAAATTGAAGAATAATTTTAGCTATTATTGGAGACCTAAAGGTCTCAAGGCTAACCCCATGGACCCCAAAATTATAGGGTACTTAAAAATAATTCCTTTGTAGGTTATAGGGGCTATAACAACAATGGAAGATTCAAAATGGCTCGTGGACAGCGGATGTTCACGCCATATGACCGAAAGAGAGAACTTTTACCAACATCAAGCTCCAAGAAGAGGGTATGGTCATGTTCGCAATGGCAAAGGAAGAATTCTTGGAAATGGAGAAATTGGTAACTCTTCTTTCTCTCTTAGTAATGTTCTTTTAGTAGAAGGGCTTAAGTTCAATTTGATAAGTGTTAGCCAACTTTGTGACTCAAATTATAATGTTGTTTTTAATAAAGAAAATGCCTTATTTCCAAAAATGATAAAATTATTTGTGAAGCAATTAGAAAAGGCAATCTTTACAAAATTTGTACAAGTGATTTGGTTAGTCAAAATGTTTCTTATCTTGTCGCCAATAATGATTTAACTAGCTTATGGCATAGGCGACTTGGACATGTTGGATACAAAAATTTGCAAACTATTTACAAAAACCAACATGTAAAAGGACTACCCAAATTGAATTTTGAAAATCTTGGCTTATGTGACACTTGTCAAAAGAACAAATTAGTTAAGAGTAGTTTTAAGCCCAAAATGAAATTTCCACTACCAAACCCCTACAAATGCTTCATCTTGATTTGTATGGGGATATTGGTACGGCAAGTCTAAGTGGAAAACATTACACTTTTGTTATAGTTGATGATTTTTCTAGATATACTTGGGCTCTATTTCTTACAAATAAAAGCGATGCCGTTAATGAGTTTGTTAAGTTGTGTAGACTCATTGAAAATGAAAAGAAAGATACTATTAAGTCCATTCAAGTGATAGAGGTGGAGAATTTGACGGCGAATTTAGAGTCTTTGTGAAACCAAGGGATATAGTCATAATTTTTCGGCTCCAAGGACACCTCAACAAAATGGAGTAGCCGAAAAGAAGAATCGGACACTTCAAGAAATGAGTCGGTCCATGCTCAATGAATTTTCACTTCCAAAATATTTTTGGGCCAAGCCGTAAGTACCGCTTGCTATGTCATTAATCGAGTTTATATTCGTCCTAAAATGAATAAAACTCCATATGAGCTTTGGAAAGGAAGAACTCCAAATATTAGTTATTTCAAAATATTTGGATGTAAATGTTTTATTTTGAATACTAAGGATCAATTAGACAAACTTGATCCTAAGGCCGATGAAGGAATATTTATGGGGTATTCAATCAAGAGCAAAGCATATCGGGTTTATAATAAGACTAGTGGGGTTGTTGAAGAATCTATCCATGTCAAATTCAATGAAGCTTCGGGTGTTGAAAGGATACCCAATGATGAAAGTGATGAAGAGGATATCGTTGAAACCATTGTTCAAGATGAAACTCAAAATGATCAACCTTCAAGCTCAAGTGTTTCTCAAGAAGATAAAGGTGATATCGAATCTTCCCGTAGCATTGAAATTTAAGGAGATCACCCCAAAGATCTTATTATTGGTGATCCCCTTGATAAAGTAATGACTCGAGGAAAATTTGCCGAGAAAGCTCTTATATCTCAAAAAGAGCCTAAAAATGCTAAGGAAGCCATTGAAGATGAGGATTGGTTTTTAGAAATACAAGAGGAGTTGAATCAATTTGAAAGGAATGATGTATGGGAATTAGTACCTTGTCCTCCATCTCAAACAATTATTGGTACAAAATGGGTATTTCGGAACAAGCTCGATGACCAAGGCAATATTGCTCAAACAAAGCAAGGTTAGTAGCTCAAGGTTATTGTCAAGAAGAAGGTATTGATTATGATGAAACATTTGCACCCGAAGACGTTTAGAAGCTATTCGTATTTTACTTGCCTATTCTTGTTTTAAAAATTTCAAGCTTTACCAAATGGATGAAAATCCGCATTTTTAAATGGTATTATTCAAGAAGAAGTCTATGTAAAACAACCTCCGGGTTTGAAAATTTTTCTAGGCCTAATGATGTTTATAGACTTAAAAAGGCCTTGTATAGTTTGAAACAAGACCCGTGCATGGTATGATAGACTTAGCTCTTTTCTTTTGCAAAATGGTTTTACAAGAGGTAAAGTTGACACTACTCTCTTTGTTTTTGAAAAAGGGCAAGATTGCTTATTAGTGCAAATTTATGTTGATGATATTATTTTTGGTGCTACTAATGAATCCTTGTGCAAGAAATTTTCTAAGTTAATGCAAGGTGAATTTGAAATGAGTATGATGGGGGAGCTCAATTTCTTCCTTGGACTTCAAATTAAGCAATGTCAAGAAGGAATATACATTTCTCAATCAAAGTATACAAAAGAGCTTCTAAAGAAGTTCGGAATTGAAGAAGGAAGAACCGTCTCTACACCAATGGCAACAAATGTCAAGATAGACAAAGATGAAAAAGGCAAGTCGGTTGATGAATCCAAATATCGAGGTATGATTGGTAGTTTACTTTATTTAACCGCAAGTAGACCGGACATTCTTCATGCCGTATGCCTATGCGCTCGTTTTCAAAGCAATCCCAAAGAATCTCATTTAAGTGCCGTTAAAAGGATTTTTCGATATTTGAAAGGCACTATTCAATATGGTTTATTTTATCCAAAGAATGAAAATATTTCTCTTAAAGGTTATAGTGATTCGACTATGCGGGAAATATTGATGATCGGAAAAGTACTTCGGATCATGTCAATTTTTAGCGATTGCCTAGTATCTTGGTTTTCAAAGAAGCAAAATTGTGTTTCACTTTCAACTACGAAGCCGAATATATTTCCCGCAAACATTTTGTTGTACTCAACTTCTTTGGATGAAACAAACTTTAGCGGATTATAAATGTTCTTTTGAAAATGTTCCTATCTTTTGTGATAACATATCCGCTATAAATATTGCTCAAAACCGGTTCATCATAACCGTACTAAACATATTGAGATTCGACATCATTTTCTAAGGGATTATGTCTCAAAACGAAAAATTGAGATATCTTTTGTACCATCTCAAGATCAATTAGCGGACATTTTTACTAAACCGCTAACTTCCGAGACTTTTGCATCAATACAAGCTCGGTTAGGCATAATGCATATTGAATGAGGTCTATGATTGCATTTTGGCACGTTTTTAAAACTTAGGGGCGAAAAATCGGATTTTTGGTTGAAAATTCGGATTTTGGAAATTTTATCAAAACAAAGTGGGCTGAAGAGGTTGAGGGCAACCGGTCGCCCTCAACGCCGACCGTCGCCCTCAACCTCGACCGGTCGCCTGAGCTATATTTTGGATTAAAACGGTTCTGTCTTGGGCCACCATTTTGGCTCTTTTGGTTCATTTTTCGTCCCTTTGCAATTTTCACACACATTTCACTTCAAATGAGTTTTGATGCATGAATTATATATTTTGGGGACTACATAGCTCGGTTATCATCATTGTTGCTCATCTTTACCGGATTAATGGTAAGAATTCTACTCCATTTGCTCAATTGGGTTGAACCTTGAGATTTTGACTTATTTGCAAAATTCTTGATGCTAGTTTCATATGAATGTGATGAGCTTAATATTTATGATGTATTGAATGTTGTTTGAACTGAATTGGTGATGAAAAGTTTTGGCTTAAATGAATTTCAAAGGCGTTATATACTTCTAGTTTTATTCGACGCACGCCAAGTGTTCGACAAAATGTTTCAATGAAAAATTCATCACCTACGTGATTCTCTCGATTTGAAAAGTCATATAAGTTTATAGAGATCATGTTTTATCAATCAAATGAGCTTTTGCAAGTCAATTGATCAACTTTTCCCTTTTATTTGGAATTTAAGTTTCAATTTTCAATAAGCTCGATAAATCGATAAATTTGCGCACTTTGATATGAATATATGATGTTTTTATCGTGCTAACATTCTTTTTGATGATTCCAAAGGGGAGAAACGGGAAAAAATGCTCATATGCTCAAAGAAGCGAAAATAAGCTTGCAAGAAAAGCTATAAGCTAGGGCTCTTGAAAGCCATAAGTCGTGAACAATGCTTAGTCCATTTGATGTATTGTGGACTTTTATGCTTGACTAATGATGTTTTGTGACAGGGGGCTTATAAAGCTCATGGAATTCAAGCTTAAGTTGTGAAAGCTAAAGCTTTTAGCTTTTAGTTGTTGCTTGTATACTTGTTCTTTATATGCATGTTGATAGGGGAGCTTGTGCAAAAATGATTTTGAAAAATCTTTGCTCCTATCCTTGTGTGCTTGTACTTATGATGTATCTTGATTGTTGTTTTAAGACCGGAAAATTTGTTTTGTTTTAAAATCGACCTTCAAAAATTGTTTTGGTTTGTAATCATCAAAAAGGGGGAGTTTGTTAGATAAATGTTTTTATCAAGATTTTGATGATTTTGTTTTAATAAGATTTTATACCAAAACAATGTTTTTATATGTTGTCCAAATACTCCTAAATGATTTAAAATGTTTTTACTAATTTTTGGAGTATTTCTTAGAGTTTTTAATTTGATAAAAAAATTGACAACACTTTTGATGGTTTTGTTTAAATTGGTTTTTACACCAAAACTATGTTTATAAATGTTGTCTAAATACTCCCAAATGATTTAAAATGTTTTTACTAATTTTTGGAGTATTTCTTGAAGTTTATTTTTGAAATAAATCGGACAACATTTCAAAGGGAGGTCGACTTGGTCGCTCAAATGGTCGACCAGCACGAAGGAAAGAAAACACAAAACAGTAACTTACAGTCTTGAAAAAGAGGAGGGGGACCATTGGTCAAGGGTGAGGTGAGGTTGGCTGTCGCACCCTAGGGCGACTTGGCCGCACCCCACCTCGACCGGTCGCACCCCCGCAACCCCTACCGGATCGCACTATTTTTTAAAAACGGTCGAAATCTTCAACAGGCAACCTGGTCGCTCTATGTTATTTTTTTGACCGCAAAATTCCAACCGTTGTAACTGTGTGACAAAGAAGATTTGCTTTTCAATTTTGTACAATATTTCTACATCTTGTGATCTTCTTTTTGTAGACAAAAGTGAAGATAGAGGAGCCTATGTTGGGAGCCTATGTTGGTGAAGCTTCCCTATAAATAGAGGATGAATTGAAGACACAATACAACACATACAAGCAAAATACACAACAAGAAATCGCAAATTGTTCAAGCTTTCATTTTTACATTCTTGTTGTAATAGCCAAGTACTTTCACTTGCACATCTTTGAGGTCTAGGCTTTTGATTCTTGATTACACTTGCACTCAATCTTTGTATTGGTTTCATAGAGTTGTAATCTTGAATTTTGTCCATCATTCAACACAAGACATCCTTGTGAGTATTCTTGTGGTAAGAATACACTTGGGTGATTTAGGTGATAGGTGTTTGAAGAGTGTGGTACTCTTCAAAGGTGGTGAAGGAAGATTGTGGTAATCTCCTGAAGGTGTTGTAAGAGGATTGTGGTGATCCTCAATGTGTTGTATTAATTGTGGTAATTAATAAAATCTTTTTCTTTTTGAAATCCATCCCGGATATCTTTGGGGTGGTAGAGATTAGGCCCACAGGTGGGTTGAACCTCTTTAAATCAACGAGTGTTGTTTAATTTCCGAATTTACATTCTTGTCATTTACTTGTTGATTCGAAAAAGAGGGCGATTTGCGAAAAATCGGTATAATCTATTCACCCCTCTAGATTATCGTAGCCACTTAGACTCAGTTCGCGGGCGGGTAAATCCGAGCTTGGTGTGAGGAATTGAGGATCAAGCAAAACTTCACGTCGGTGGCCCATCCACAAAGCAACGGGCGGTGGAAGTGACTAATAGAATTCTTGTCCAAGGATTGAAAGCTCGGCTCGAGAAGGCAGGAGGAGCGTGGGTTCGAGAGCTCAAGACGATCTTTGTGGGCTTATCGAACTAATCCGGGAAGGAGTCAATCGGCGAGGCCCGTTTAGCTTGGTGTATGGTATGGATCTTTGTGATACCGGCAGAGATCGGGATGGAAACGATCGGTTCGTAATTTTGATGAGAATGCTAACGAGATGTCGATACGAGAGGCGTTGGATACTATAAATGAGAAAAGGAGATGGCATTTTTACAAATGGAACGGACACAAGGAAGGATCAAGGCAAAACTATGACAAGAAAGTGAAGAAAAGGGCCTTCCACGGTGACTTGGTTTTGAGAAGGTCGATACTAGCAAGAATAAAGGAAACTAGATGCGATTGGGAAGGACCACTTCGGGTAGTGAAGGTGCTAGCAGTGAGGTGCATACGAACCGGAAGAGCTCGGGGTCGGAAACTCCCCTGGGCTTGGAACAGCTTGCAATTTGAAGAAATATCATTCCTAGAGTAGAGGAATATCCGATGTAATCAATTTACTCGTTTTGAATGAAATGATCTCACGCCCTAAAATTGTGTGTTCGGAAAATGGAAATGATAAAAAGTGGAGTATTTGGAGCTTAGCTCGAGCTAGTCTCCAAATACTTGGGGCCACGAGGCCATGCAAGGAGCTCGGCTCGAGCCAGCCTTCCTTGAAGAGATCGACAAGTATTTGGAGCTCACCGAGCTAGTCTCCAAATACTGGGGCCACGAGGCCATGCGAGGAGCTCGGCTCGAGCCGCCTTCCTTTGAAGAGATTGACAAGTATTTGGAGCTCACCGAGCTAGTCTCCAAATACTTGGGGCCACGAGGCCATGCGAGGAGCTCGGCTCGAGCGCCTTCCTTTGAAGAGATTGACAAGTATTTGGAGCTCACCGAGCTAGTCTCCAAATACTGGGGCCACGAGGCCATGCAAGGAGCTCGGTTCGAGCACTTCATTTGAAGAGATCGACAAGTATTTGGAGCTCACCGAGCTAGTCTCCAAATACTTGGGGCCACGAGGCCATGCAAGGAGCTCGGCTCGAGCCTTCCTTGAAGAGATCGACAAGTATTTGGAGCTCACCGAGCTAGTCTCCAAATACTTGAGGCCAATAGGCCAATCTTTTTGTTACAAAATATATATATATATATATATATATAATACAGCTTGAGCCTGTACTTTAGAAGCCCGAACTATGATGAAAGTAAATAATAGACAAGAGATCGAGAAAATGAAAGTGCGAAGAAATTTCATTAATCATTCAAAATAATTACAAGTGCATAATGAAAAATTACAAAAGTAGAACTAAACTCCTAAGCAAAGAGGAGGAACATTTTCGGTGTTCGTGTCGTCCATGGAGATGGTCACGTCATCTATGAGAGCGAGATCAGATCATCATCCCGGATTTCGAACTTGAGAAGGCCCGCGGATGCCGAGGGGAGGTGGCCGATCTTCGGGAACCGAGAAGGACCTCCCGAGATGGAGGCAGGGGTGGAGGATGAATGGAGTAGATAGGGATTCTATGAACACCTCCACAGAGCAAGATTAAGACGCTCCGCCTCTTTAGAACACGAAGCCCTTGGGGTCGGGCAAGACCTTCCGGGACCTCGGCGATCGAAGGGCTCGGTAGTGATATCGCGTTCCTCGAGTCAAGCTCACCTGGTCAAAAGCAAAGCCGTAGTACTCCATGGCGTAAATGCAGAAGAACTTTAATAAATTCCCCGAGCTCGAAAGGCTTGCTTCACCCTCTCCCGAAGCCTGAACTATTGAAGAGCCTTCGGGAGAGGTGAGGAACTTTGGCGACCACCTTCGATGCCTCACTCGGGCTTGATCGGCATTCGACAAGAGACAAATGATCCGGAGATCACTCACTCGGTCTTGAGATCGCATTATCGATCTCAGAGCCTTTATCTTGGCCTCTAGAGAGGCCACTGTAGCCTTATCGACCTCCTCCCCCGTCCTTGTACCCGGCGGTTCTCCCTCAGGAGTTTAGTCTCCCGAGCTTTCACCGAATGACCTCCTTCTTAGAATTATTGAGCTCGGCAATATTTGAGGGATCAAAGAAACCGACCCGAGCTCGGGAGATCGGGGTTAGTCGTGCTCACTTTCGAGTGGTTCAAACAGGAGCTCACCAACTCAAGATCACCGAAGTTTCTCCAAGCGATTGGTCGGGGTTCGGGCTTGATTTGCCTTGGACGTATTGATGGCAAAAGTTCCATCGTTGTTCTTCGAGATGGAATTGCATGTGAGAAAGGTTTGGTTGGGTGTATGAATGGGGGTGCGTGAGAGAGAAAGGGCAGCAGAGGGAGGTGCGGTGGTCTTCGCCTTCTTGGCAGCCTCATCGGTCGGGTACCGACACCAGCCTCTTAGGAGGAGGAGGTCGGATAGAAGGTTGAGCCCCCGGGCTGTGAGATCGGCCATCGGCTAAGAACGCGTCAGTCGCCAAGAGAGGAGGTCGACTTCCGAGCTCGGGGCGGCGATCTTTGGATGAAGGTGGGAGTGAGCGGTGGGCATTGGTTGCTCCTCGTCATCGGCTTCGGCAACCATCTCGTGCCATGAACATATCTCGCACAAAGAGGAAAGATTAGCTAATGAGTAAAGAGAAACAAATCAACTACAAAAATGACAATTACCAATGTCACAAGGCAATGGGGCCACGATGGGGCTCACCAAGTAGTACAGAGAGTGAGGGGTTATGAGATGAGAAAGGTCATACTTGACCAAGGTGAGTTCATTTATTTGAGCTTGAAGATCGGAGACCGATCTCTAGGGTCGTGTTTGCGTTGGAGAGGAAGGGTCCAGTCCAAGCATAGAAACCCCAACCCGGGGGAAGAAATGAAGAAATATTCATCCTTCCGCAATTTGTTAGAGGAAGGATACTTACTTAAAAACCGAGCATCACCGGGATGTGATGTAGAAAAGACCCTTAGTGGTCGAACTCTTTATTTGGAACAGGCAAAAATAGTTCCAGAGAGGGCTCTATTTCTAAATACTTAGTCGAATGATGAATCCGGCCAAGATACGGAAAGAGTTCTGAGCTAGTTGGTTATGGGTACTCGGGAGAACTCGCACACCCCACCATGAACGGATGGATGGGAACTGGGAGGCCCCTCTATCCGACCCGCAGAAGGCTAAGGCGTTGGGGTGAGGTCGGTTAGGTCGGTCAGAGCTAGCGGGGAGAGTCCGAAAGTAGAAGGAATTTGGGTTCTTTTAATGGTTTGAAGATCGAGGTCGACAGGTGGTCTCCCGAAATCGTGAGGAGATACAGAGGACCCGAGCACGAGGCTCGGATCTCTATCAGATCGTAACCCCGACCCGAATCTGAATCGATTCGGTGGCATCAGGGTCCGATGGATGGACTCCGGTGAGGGAAAGTGGTGGAGGAGCGAGAACCGTTGTTATGGCCCACCGTTCTAAATCGGGCCGACACCGGGTCCGACGACGCGTTGAAGGGAAGAAGAGGATGCCATATTGAAGAAAAGAAAAAACTGGAAAGGAAAGCGGTTTTATCTGAATAAAAATAGGAGGTTGAAGGAGGAAAGTAGTCCGCCAAGCGTGAAACTTTCGGCCTATCGGAATCTGGAGAATTCCCCAGGAGAAGAAGAGTATTTGCTTGGGAGAAAAACTCTAAAATTTGAAGGAAATGAAAGTGAAAAATGGAGGAGGAAGATGGCATTTATAAGAGGAGAGATGAGACAAAGAGGTGCCTCGATTTTCGAGGAGACGTTTGACGGTCTACGAGGCATCGTGAGCCGAAAAGACGCGTCTCATCAATCACATCCGAGTGTCGTACTCGAGAGGCCAAAGGGCGGCATGAATTTCAAAAGCCAAAAGTCGGCGGGAATGTGAAAAGCACAAACCCTAAATACTAGGTCACAAACTTATCAAAGAACTATGGTTGAGGTGCAGATCAATCCATAGTTGGGGGAGGAATTGATAAGGGCAAAAGATTGTCGGGCCGACTGACCGACTTACGGCATTAAGCCGCCAATCGCCCGTTGTATTCAGAGGGATTCTGTTAAGTATTAAGATCGGGCCGATCGTCGATAAGCTTGCAGCAGGGGACCGACCTTCAAGCGCTTATGAGTATTGGGTCGATCCATCGAGCCCATACATAGATGAGAGGCCTATCATATTGGGGCCTAATTAAATGCCCGAAGACGAGTCTCAGAGGATGTTTATCAGACGACCGTAAGGTTCGTTGTATTAAACCGTCATCAAGCCTCCGCACGGCTAAGGCGATTTGTTGTTGACCGTTGTATTCTACAAGGACTTTGAGGCTGATTCACCGGCCCAAAGATGATGTATGAGGCACCGGATGCCTCGAGATTTAAAAGGGCTTTACACCAATACATCGAGCCGAGGTGTTTTGAAACAGTCGGAGCTATGGTCTTTGGCGTAAAATTAGGGTTTTTAAGAGATCCGATCCTAATCTAATGATGACTCGACACCAAATCGTAACGGAATCCGGATTTTACGGAAACCCTAATCCTAGCTAAGGTATAAAAGGCCTAAGCCCGGGTTCATTCTAACCTAATCTCATTTTTTTTTATTTACATTCTTTTTCTCTCTCTTTTACTTCTTTTCCAAGACACATCGACTTAAGATCGGAGAGGGACGGAGCCCCCTCCTCGGCCCCCTTGTGCAGATTTCACGGAGGACTTCGTCTTGGAAGGTGATCGGCGAGAGAAGATCATTTTGGGAGCAACCAATATCCAAAATCAACTAGGAAACAAAATCCTAAAAACTAAAAATACTTAAATGGGCCAGAAATCAGACATCACCTCCAAAATCCTGGTGGTTTCCCTTTGGAAAACATAATTTTAATAAGGAATCGGACATCGCCCCCAAAATTTACGATTTGACTGTTTTGTCCCAAAACTCATCTTCGATTGTGCCATTTCACAAACTAAACCACGTGGTTGTTTTTAAGTGGAGCACATGTGAACCACTAATTAGGCTTCTGCACAAGGTACAGTGCAGGCGTGCAAAACCCACATCTTTTGTACATGGAAAAACTTCCATCTGCAAAACAACAAAAAGAAAAAAAAACTCTGAAATTGTTAGGGCTTTTTTTGGAACAGTGATAAGCTGTTTCTGGTAAAAGAAAAAGAAACTGAAAAATTCAGACAAAGTTAGAAGTAACAGAGTATAAAACCAAAATGATTTCTGAAAATCTAGGATTCCAAGAGTGCGAAATTGGAAAACAGATAAGACAATGGTCTTTTTGGCCACGGCCAAAAAATGGCATTATTCTTTCTCCACAAGTATTTATTTATTATCATTTCTAAAAGAATACTGACCCTTTTGGGCCATGGCCAATATTTTCATTATATTTTTTTCCCCACAAGGGTCACAGTTATTATGGTGTTACTTAATGTTGGTCTTGGAATTTTGAGACTTGAGGCAAACTTCACCTCAAAGTTTAATAATCATATATTTGTCGACGAACATTAGATATAAATTCAATAATGGGTTTTATTGACCTTAATTTGTAGAAATGTAACAAATGTTATAGTTTATTTTTATTGGACTCACAATTGGGCCAGTATAATGTCTATATATATATATATTATATATATATATATACATAAAATAGTGGTCCAAAATTTTGGTGTTTGATGTTATTCTTCATGAGACTCGTGTCAAGTCCGGCCTGGTGATACAATATTAAAATAACTTGTGTGACTAAAAGTGCTTAGCATAAATTTTATGGACATGGTGATTAATTATAAGGGTTCATTGTCCTACTATTAACTAGTAGGATAATATCGGATAATAGTTAATGATGGTTACCAATCAAATTGTACCAAATTGGAGGATTTTTTCCTCAAAAAATGGAGGATTTTTAGTTTTACCATAGGTATGAATGCCCTCTAAATAAATATAAAAGTGTTTCTAGTCGTTAATTCTTTACATTAATTTATCATTCTACGGAATCATCTATGGAATTGAATACTGGGAGCTTTTAGGACTCTATATTTTCTATTCCACTTTTATATTTTTGTTGGATAAATGATATGTGTCCTAAAATAAAAATATGTTGTTATGATTTGAATGTATCTTATTTTAATGGATACATGTTATTCATTGAACAATGGAACATAAAGTGAAATAGAAAATAAGTGTTTGAATTATCATGGAATAATTAAGGGTTCGAAATCTATATTTATTGATTTCCTTAGTATAGAGCTAATCATCATTACTATTCTTTTTATGTTCAGAGTATTATTCAAACAAAAATATACGACTTAAAATCAGGTTGCAATAATCACCGGGTAGAGTGTAATATTAACAATGTAATCTAATAATAGTTTGAGGTTAAAATTATCTTTCACCCTTCTGCTGTGTTTCTTTTTTTGTAACTCACCTTCCGATTTACACCGACTACGCTTGAGACAATAACTCCGGCCTCTCATCGCCGCCGCCAAGATAAAGCAAGTGGAATGTGCACGACCGTCAAGATATGGTAGGTCTCACGACGTATAACCAGACGATCTTTCTAGGTAAAGAGAACAATTATGTTTGACCCCCCAAATAATAGTTGATCTCTCCCCGAACCCACACAAATTCTATTCAGTATAAAGTCCCACAAAATTTCACCTACTCACATATGCCCGAGAAGCAATTTAATGGAGTAGTAATTTAAATTCCTGACCTCCATCCCACATGAGAATTTAAATCCCTTGTGGTGACTAGTGGGCTAAGGCCCCTGGTTCACCCTTATGCTGTTGTGAATTTTGTCAATGGATGTTGGTAAAGGTTTGATAAGATTGGAGGTCAATTTCATAGAGGATGAACCATCTTCATTTAAATATTTAATGGGACAGATATATGTACAATTTCTTGTAATTAAAGTCGCATTATTCACTTTACATAAGTCTAATCTGTCATCAATTATCTTAATTACTTTGTCGGGATCGTGCACTATAGTATTATTCCTCGTATTATTACACTAACAGGACGCTAATTAATCACCCTTAAAACACGTGACAAACACCAATTAGTTTCCCAAACTCAAAGGACAAAAGCAATATTCTAAAAAATGTTTTAGTGCATGCACCTGCAATATTTAGGACATATAGTCCAAAGATTAATTATAAAATTGGTTTAGATTAAGTTATTAATTTATAGATCAAAATTATTTTAAATTGTTACATGATTGATTTACATGTATATATTTAATGTGATTAATTGATCACATTTGCCTTTAAAAATTCTATAAATGTGGAATAAAAGTATTTGTTAATATTCAACAATGGTCAATAAATGAGAATAAATAAAGAATAACAATAGTGTGAAAATATTAGTTGGTGGTAAGTGCCAAAAGGCAAAATCGAATCCGATGTGAAAATATGTTTTCGCACAAAAGGGCAGAGGGGTTGGTGGGCTAAAGCTGTGCTCTTGTGCTTCTGAGGGAGGGTCCCAATAATTATAATTTTGTTCCAAATCTTATCCCTCTTTTACGTTTATTACTCTTTTTTTCTTTAACGCAAGATATATTGTAATGTATTATTAATAATCAATGAATTTGTTCTCTAGAGAACAAATTCGTGTGAGGCAAAGAATCATATATATACTTGGTGAAATTTAGAGGGATAATTACAAAATTTATCCCCGAGTTTAGCTTAGTTACAATAAATATAGTTACCTTTAAAATTACAAATGCCCCATTAAAGTGTGTCACAAATAATCGATTTGCGTTTATCTAACAAATTAAATAACCCTCTTCAGAGTCCGATTTGTAAACTAGAAACAACCTAAACTATTTTTTTATACTTTGCAACCTTTTCATGTTCCAAATAACAACCTAAACTATGCAGTTTTCATATGCGAATACTCTTAAAATATTCCAACTTTAGTTGAGGTGGTTGCAAAGTGAGCACTCGCACAATTTAAGTAGTGATAAGGGTAAAAGATGGTCCGAGTGACCAGATATAGTATGAGCTCATTGGAAAAGGCCTATCTTATCGGGTCGAGTTGTTAAGCCCTAAAGATTAGCCGAGTTGAAAAGGCCTAGCTTATTCGAGAATTGATGTTAAGCCCCAAGATTGAAAGTGATCCGAAAAGGCCTAGCTTATTGGGCGAAGTGTTAAGTCCTAAATATTAGGCCGATCCGAAAAGGCCTAGCTTATCGAGAGCGAAATTTGTTAAGCCCAAGCATTAGGTTGATCCGGAAAAGCCTAGCTTATGGGTCGATGTTGTTAAGCCCTAAGCATTCGGGTGATCATCGCACTGGGTAACCTTAGAGTCATGAGAAAGAGAGACCGATCCTGGCAGAGCTCAAAGACGGACACAGTATAAGGGGGTTCAAAATGCTTTTTGAGAGCACTTGGGCGATCTTAATGCATGACCCGATGTGGCTCGAGCCCGATAGTTTGAGGTGTCTCAGTCGGGATTCGGAGATGATATCTTAGGCGTAAAATTAGGGTTTTACAGATCCGATCCTAACCTAATGATGACTCGACACCAAATCGTAATCGGAATCCCGGATTTTACTTTAAAAACCCTAATCCTAGCTAAGGTATAAAAGCCCAAGTCCGGTTGATTCTAAACTCATTCTCATCTTTTCTTGTTACATTGTTTTCTCTTGCCTCTTCGCTTCTCCTCCAAGTCAATGACTTAAGCATCGGAGAGGGTACGCCGAGCCCCCTCAGCCCTGTGTTGCGGAGTTTCGCGGAGGAGTTCAGCTTGGGAGTTGATCAGCGAAAGGAGGACTTTTTTGGGAGCAACCAAGTGGCGCCGTCTGTGGGAAAGATTGAGCAAAGACGTGAGCTTCAAGTGATGGTTATGGAAGATATCAGGAGAAATTTGGAAGAGGATCTGAATCGTACGCCGTTGGGAGACACTCCGGGTGGAGTTACGCAAGAAGATGTCAGGCCTCCACCTCCACCACCTCCGATGGAGGGCGGAGGGGCGGTTTTCGAGGGTCGAGTGGATGGACAAACACCCATGTCTAGTGGGAGTGTTGATTTAGGCCCAATGTTCTTGAACAGGTTGGGTGGTTTCATCACTAAGGCCGTTGAGCAAACGGTGGAAAGGCGATCGAGGAGATGCTTCGCCACCAACTACGCCCTGTGGTCCCTCTCCGGTGGTCCCCCTCCTATGGTCCCCCGGAGATCGGGAGAGAGGTCGGCGGCCCGAGGTGGCGTAAGAGGTGCATTCGTCGAGGTGAAGCCCACATCAACCGAGGATCGGGATTGGCCGGAGTGGATGGATGGCCTCTATCGCGAGGTGAGGATATTCGTAGGAAAGTTGCAGGAGCACCGGGAGCGGCTTGATTCGAGTGCAGAGGGAACTCCCTTCTCGGATGTAGTGATGGCGGATGAGCTCCCATCCTCCTACCGAGCTTTGAGTTTTGAATATGATGGTACCACGGATCCATGGGATCGTCTCTGCCGCTTCGAGAATCGCTTTGCTACACACAGTTCACGGATGGCGTGATGTGTAGAGTCTTTCCCACCACTCGACGAAATCACCAAAGAATGGTTTAGCTAGCTTGCTCCAGTGCTCTATTAGAAATTTTGATGATTTGATTCGGCATTTCTCAATCGAGTTCACGAGTCATCGTCAGAATACTAAAAAGCGCCCCGACTTTGTTTAGCATTAAACAGAGGGAAGGAAGGGACTTCAAGCTATATACGAGAGGTTCACGGCTAAGTTGGAGGTGCCTTCGGCTAGTCCGGAGATTTTGGCTAATGCCCTAGCTCGGGCCCGAAAGATGGAGAGTTTTTGAATCCTTGGTGATAGAGTCGGCTAAGACCTTTGATGAGCTGTTAGCTCGGGCGGAGAGGTATATCAACTTGGAAGAGGCGAGGAAAATGAAGAGGGAGGAAGGAGAGAAAAGAAGAGACAGGAAAGAAGATCGAGAGGATAAGGGATCTCAGAAGAAGCCGAGGTCTGAGGCAATGGGTGGACGGCCAAGGTATGAGAAGTACACGCCATTATGGCTGTCACTCAGGGCGAGGTGCTCATAGCTATTGAGAGGCACCCGACCTGAGATGGCCAAAGGCGCATTCGGAGGCACCGGTAAAGGCGAAGTGCAAGAAATTTTGTAGGTCCCATAATGAGTATGGACACACAACAGATCGGTGCACGCACTTGAGGGATGAAATCGAAAGGCTTATTCAGGCAGGTCATCTCAGGGAATTTGTGTACATCGACAAAAAGGAGAAAAAAAGGAGAGTATAAGAGGGACAACAGGGGTTATCATCAACCTCGGCGGGAGCCGGAGCGTAAGGGGAGGAAAGGGAGGAGTTACCTCCACCTCTGCCCCCACCTCGGCGAGAGGTCATCCAGATGATCGTTGGAGGGCCAGCAGAAGGAGATTCTAGGAGAGCTCGGAAGAACTGTGTAAGGGCAGCAACACCAGATCGGGTGCAAGAGCAGCTGAAAGTGGAACAGGTCGGACCAGGGCCAAGTATCCAATTTGTGATCACGGCAACAATCTCTAATTACGATGTGCAGCGAGTATTTGTGGATACAGAGAGCTCGGCGGACATTCTATTCTACGATTGCTACAGAAAGATGGATCTCCAGGTCGGGCTCGAGACGGTGGACACGGCGCTGGTCGGATTTGCTGGAGGAATGATACAACCAATAAGTATGATTACTTTAATTGCTGTCTCTTTGGGTAAGAGCCTAACCGCAAAACTAGGATGATTCAATTTTTGATAGTAGATGCACCTTCTTTGTACAATCTTTATGTCGGGTAGACCGTCATTAAATGCTTTTCAAGCTGTGGTGTCGGTCTACCATTTGAAAATGAAGTTCCATGTGGGAAAAGAGGTAGGTGAGGTTGGCGGAGATCAGTATATGGCTAGAAAATTATATATGGAGAGCATTCAAAAGGCGTAGAGGGGGAATGCTTTTGATGATGATAGAAATAGAGACAAGGTGATTAGGTTGGACGAATCGGTGAGCATGTCCAACCTAATGAGGAAATGATGATGATCGAGTCTGGGTGCTAGGTGACCCCGATTAGGTCACTAAGATCGGAAAGGATAATCGATGAGCCGAGGAGGAGGAGTGGTGAGGTTTTTAAGGAGTAATGTGGATGTGTTTGCTTGGACAGGGGAAGACTTGGTGGGGATTGATCCGAGCATTACAGCAGCATGGCTCAATGTCAATCATCATACAAGCCCGTGAAACAAAAGAAAAGAAATTTCGATCTCAAGAAGGATGCTATAATTCGAGTAGAGGTGTAGAGGTTGTTGAAGGCGGGGCATATAAAAGAAATCCAGTTTCAGAATGGTTATCCACTTGATCTTTGGTGCCAAAAACGAAGGATGATTGGCACATGTGTGTGGATGTTAGGGACTTGAACCGGCCGCCCCCAAAGGATTACTATCCATTGCCCCAAATCGATCACCTTGTGGATTCGACGTCGGGTGCGAATTGCTCAATATGATGGATGCATCGCAAGGCTACCACCGGATCAAGGCGCAAGAGGAGGACCAAATGAGGGTGAGCTTCACCACATCTTTTGGCACCTTTTGTTATGTAGTAATGCCATTCGGGTTGAAGAATACAGAGCCACATACCAGAGGTTGGTGGATAAGATGTTTGCGGGACGGCTCGGGAGGAACATAGAAGTATATGTGGATGACATGTTGGTTAAAAGTATGAAGGCTATTGATCATGTGCGTGACCTAGTGTTCGCCTTTATTTTTAGCTTCACCGCAAGTGTACGGTGTAGTTTATAGAATAGGGTAAGCAAGGTCGTATCCACGGAGACTAATAAATTAATGCGCTAAGTATTGAACTAAGATAGCCTTATTTTTATTTAGACGATCAAAATTAAATGATTGTTGTGGAAGAAAAGACAAGAATAACCACAAAAACACAAGATGAAAATAATAGTGGAATTATCAAGGAAATGAAATGGATTCCGGGTTATGGTTTCAATTAATATTCCTCTTGTTTTACGATTTAATCAAAGCCAAAGTTATTATCAATACACCTATAAGACGATCACAACGGTATTTTATCCTCCATCTCGAGATGTATATAAAGTGTAGATTGAAATATCTATGCTAGTATCTCTACTCAACATAAGATACACAACTCCCAAATGCACAAAAGATCAAATATCCTCACAAATATTCACAAACCTCTCGATTATGCAAATATTCATGTCAAGTACTCAAGATCTAATATTGAAACTCATCTCTCGAATTATGAATCAATCTATCAAACATGTTAAATCACCGCCCAAATGATAAAACAAGAATAAGAACAAAGTACTCAAATTGGCTTCAAGACAATAACTTCAATTAAGATTAAAACAATCAACAAGAGTTCAATTAATCTACTTCCAAAACCCGGAAATCACAAGAAATTTAGCTACCCATTATAAATAAACAACTCATAGACAAATTGTTCATCTTCATAAGAAACTAAAATGAAAGATTAAAGCACAAAGAATGAGAAAACTTAGGGAAATGGATAATCTCTCGATTAATCTTCAATCCTCAAGCTCCTATTCGACCCGATTCTTCCCTTGATTCTTCCTTGATGAAATTGATGTATTTCTTGTGTTCTTGGGTGTATTCCAGCCTTTCCTCCATACCCTAGATCAAGCCTCCCATTTATGTATTTATAGCCCCTAAAAAGTCCAAGAAAAAGGTGAAGAAACATAGTAATTTCCGCCTTGGAAAGCGCTGCGGCGCCCAGCAATTTGGCAAAACTGAGTCGCCCGGGCGCTGCAGCGGGCGTTGGCAGCTGCAGCGCCCACTAAAACCACCTAAAAAAAAATCAATACTTTAGCTTTGTGCCAGAACGGGCGCCGCTAGTACTCGTGGACGCAGCGCTGCAGCGCCCGCCCGAGTTTTTACCCACCAAATGTTGGAATTTGCTTTTGAGCCCTTCTTCAAAGTTGTAGCTCTATCTCTTAGCTTTCCATAGCCACTTGAATCATCTCAATATCAATTTTGTAGAGAGAGTTATGGCCAAAATACGAAACGCTGCCAGTGATAGAAATTTCGGACGCGTTTGGACGTTTCTTCAAATCAATCTCTCTTTGTTTGCTCGTTTGTACTTCTTTTGATACACGATTCATTACTATGACTATAAAATCAATATAATTGGCTCTCAACATGGCTTGGCTACTCAAATGACTCAAAATACTCAAAAACAACACAAAACTCAAGTCAAGGAAGCTCAAATCAATGTTATAAAACCAAGTGAACACCTAGGTGAGACATTTGACACTTTGAGAAAGTACGGATGAAGCTCAACCCCAGGAAATGCGCTTTCGGTGTAAGGTCGAGAAAGTTCTTGGGGTATATGGTGACGGAGAAAGGAATAGAGGCTAATCCGGAGAAGGTCGAGCTATTAGAGAGATGGCACCACCTCGGGATGCAAAGAAAGTGCGATCTGACACAGTCGGCCGGGTAGCTCAATCGGTTTATTTCGCGCCTAGTGGAGAGGAGTTTGCCCTTCTTCAAGGTGTTGAGGAAGGCCAAAAAGTTTATTTGGGATGAGGATTGTCAAAGGGCTTTCGAGGATTTGAAAACCTATTTGGCCGATTTGTTATTATTAACTAAGCCATTGCCGGGAGAGCCCTTGTACTTGTACCTTTCGGTAGGAGAACAAGGGGTCAGCACGATCCTAATCAGGGAGGAGAGGTCGGTTCAGAGGCCAGTATATTATGTCAGTAAGGTATTGAGGAATGCTGAGCTGCGGTATACAGAGATCGAGAAGGCGGGCTTGGCCTTGGTGGTGACTGCAAGGAGACTTCAACCGTATTTTCTCTCGCACAAGGTAATCGTCCGAACTAATCTTCCATTGAGAAATGTGATGAGCAAGACCGAGGTGGCGGGAAGACTAGTGAAGTGGGCCATTGAGCTGAGCGAGTACAATATCGAGTTCGAGAACATGTCGCCATTAAAGCTCAGGCTTTGGCAGATTTTGTCTAAGAATCGATAAGGGATGATAGTGGAGAAGAAGCTTGGGTGATCTATGTGGATGGTTCAGTAGGGAGCTCGGGTTGTGGTGCTGGTATTGTCCTAATCAGCCCACAAGGGATAGAAAATGATTTTGCTGTAAGGTTGGAGTTCAAGCTATCCAATAATGAGGCGGAGTATGAAGCATTTATTAGAGAGATGCAAATGGCCATTGAGATGGGGGCTACTAGAATGGTTATTTATATGGATTCTCAGCTCGTTCACAAGCAAGTTACTGGGGAGTTCGAAGTTAGGGAGGAAAGGATGAAGAGGTATGTTGAAGCATATCGAGCTTTAGAAGGAAAAGTGAAAGAGATCAAGATCTGTCAGGTCCCCAGGGTGGAGAATGGTCGGGCAGATTTCTTAGCAAAGATGGCCAGCTCGGCCTTGGAGAATCAAGCCAAGCAAATCATACTTTTGATGGCAAAGGAAACTGTGCTGGGTATGGAGTTCGGAGAGATTGAAGAAAAAGAGGATTGGAGGTCGGCCATCATGGCCTATTTGAAAGAAAGAGTCCTGCCGGGAGGTAGGCGTGAAAACGGCTAGTGAAAATCCGGGCTACACATTTTTGCATTATTGGGGACAAGTTATATAAGAGAGGCTTCTCCATGCCCCTGCTGGGGTGTTTGAGTTGAGAAGAGGGTACATATGTACTGAGGGAGATGCATGAAGGGTGTTGCGGAAATCATATGGGAGCAAGAATCTTGATGAAAAAGTCTTTGAGGCGGTGGTATTTTTGGCCTTACTTGAAAGAAAAGAGAAGCTAGTGAGAGCATGTGAGAAGTGTCGATTCATGCCCTTTGATACATCGTCCGGTGAGAGCTCATGACAATGAGCTCAGCATGTCCTTTTGCAAAATGGGGTATTGACATCGTGGGTCCTTTTCCTCCGGCTTCAGGCCAGAGGAAATTCTTGATTGTGGCGATCGATTATTTTAGCAAGTGGGTGGAAGCAGAGCCCCTTGCTAAAATAAATGAGGATGCAGTGATGAAGTTCATCTGGCAGAATATCGCATGCCGGTATAGAACACCTCGGATCTTGATATCGATACAAGTAACACACCATGCGGGGCGTGGATCCGAGCTTGGTGTGAGGAGTTGAAGATTAAGCAAAATTTCACGTCGGTGGCCCATCCACATGCCAATGGGCAGGTGGAGGTCACTAATAGAATCTTGGTCCAAGGAATCAAAGCTCGACTTGAAAAAGCAGGAGGAGCATGGGTTCAAGAGCTCAGTTCGGTGTTGTGGGCTTATCGAACTAATCCTAAGGAGACAACGGTGAAACTCCGTTCGACTTGGTGTATGGAATGGATGATGTTATACCAAAGAGAGATCGGGATGGGAGACTCATCGGATTCAAAATTTTGATGAGAACGCCAACGAGATGATGATCCAAGAAGCACTTGATACTATTAATGAGAAAAGAGAGATGACATTTCTGCAAATGGAGCGGACACGAGGAATGATCAAGGTAGCATATGACAAAAGGGTGATGAGGAGGGCCTTCCAGGTTGGGGACCTGGTTCTGAGAAGGTCGGACGCTAGCAAGAATAAGGGGAAGTTGGATGCAAATTGGGAAGGACCACGGGTGGCAAAAGTCTTTGGCGGGGAGGTGCATATGAGCTGGAGGAACTTGATGGGCGAAAGCTTCCGAGAGCATGGAATAGTTGCAATTTAAAGAAATATCATTCCTAGAATAGAGGAATATCTGATGTAATGAAATTACTCGTTTTGAATGAAATGCTCCGCTTCCCTGAATTATGAGTTCGGAAAATAAAATTGGTAAAAAATGACAAGTATTTGGAGCTCAACCCGAGCTAGTCTCCAAATACTTGGGGCCACGAGGCTATGCAAGAAGCTCGGCTCGAGCCAACTTTCTTTCAAGAAATTGACAAGTATTTGGAGCTCAGTTCGAGCTAGTCTCCAAATACTTGAGGCCACATGGCCATGCAAGGAGCTCGACTCGAGCCAACTTCCTTTGAAGAAATTGACAAGTATTTGAAGCTCAGCTCGAGGTAGTCTCCAAATACTTGGGGCCACGAGGCCATACAAGGAGCTCGGGTCGAGCTAGCTTCCTTTGAAGAAATTGACAAGTATTTGAAGCTCAGCCCGACCTAGTCTCCAAATACTTGGGGCCACGAGGCCATGCAAGGAGCTCGGCTCGAGCCAGTTTCCTTTAAAGAAATTGATAAGTATTTAGAGCTCAGCTCGAGCTAGTCTCCAAATACTTGAGGCCACAATGCCATGCAAGGAGCTCGGCTCGAGCCGCCTTCCTTTGAAAAAATTGACAAGTATTTGAAGCTCGGTTTGAGCTAGTCTCCAAATACTTGGGGCCACGAGGCCATGCAAGGAGCTTATCTCGAGCCGCCTTCCTTTGAAGAAATTGACAAGTATTTGGAGATTAGCTCGAGCTAGTCTCCAAATACTTGAGGCCACGAGGCCATGCAAGGAGCTCGACTCGAGCCGCCTTTCTTTGAAGAAATAGACAAGTATTTGGAGCTCGCTCGAGTTAGTCTCCAAATACTTGGGGCCACGAGGCCATGCAAGGAGCTTGGCTCGAGCGATTTCCTTTGAAGAAATTGACAAGTATTTGGAGCTCACTCGAGCTAGTCTCCAAATACTTGGGGCCACGAGACCATGCAAGGAGTATGCTACAATTTTTTGGGTAAAAAAAAACAAAACAAAACAATCCAATGCAATCCAAGCTCAACTGAGTTGCATGAGGAAACAAACCCGAACTATGGCGAAAGCAAAAATATAAGAATAGAGATCGGGTAAATCGAATTACGAAAGATTTCATTACTTGGTCAAAATAATTACAAGTACATAAAGGAAATACAATGTGAAATAATAAACTCTAGCGAGATGAGGGACATTCTACGTGGTGAGATCGTCAAAAGTGATAGTGACGTCGTCCACCGAGCAATGTCGGGTCCTCTTCGAGCCGGGTCTTGAGGTGCATGGACACTGGGGGCCTGTTCTCGGGAGCCGCTCGGGGACCTCCGAGCCGGGAGAGGTGGATGATGAGAGGTCGGGAAAGGGCTTCAACAAAACCTCCACAGGGGCCTTGTTGAGGTGATCCGCTTCCTAAAAAAAAACGAAACCCTTCGGATCGGGAAGCACTTTCTTGGGACCTCGCGAATCGAAGAATCGCTCGATGATACCTTTCTCCCGAGTTGGTGTTCGGCCCGATCGAAAGCAAAATCATAATACTCCATGGCCCTTTGGAAAACACCTTGATGAACTCGTGGGAGTGAAGAAAGACTTGCTTGACCCGATCTCGAATCGATTGAATGAGAGAATAACCTTCGGGAGGTCGAAAATCTGCGCCCGACCGCTCCATCCCCTCAAGATGAGCTTGGTCGAGATTGGTGGTGATCGAAGTCAAGATCGCTCATTTCAATTTTCAAAGCAGAATTCTCGCCTTCCAAATCCTTGATTTGCTTTCAAAAGAGGCCACGGTGACTTTATGAACGTTGGCCCGATCTCGGAGGTTATGGACCTCTTTCGCCACTTGGTGTCCTTAGCCTCGAGGCGGACACACTCTTCCCCGAGGAGTTCACTCTGAATCACAACAGTTTGTTGAAGCCCACTCGAGCGCGGCAACCAAAGGTGCCTAACGCTACGTCGTGACCGAGTGGGCCAAACAAAAATTGCTCAAACAGGTCGGCATCCGAGCTTGTCCAAGCGCGGCGTGATCAGTGCGAAAGCGAGTTACCCTAGATGATCTGCGTGGCTATGAGTCCGTCCGTGGTCTTCATGATAGATTTTCCAATAAAAATGTCCGATTGGGATTGCTTATGGTGTTGCGTGTGTAGGAGAGAGATGAGTAGAGGAGGAGACCCCCTTAGACTTCTTGGGAGGAGGAGCCCAGGACCAGTGGCCGACCTCTTGGGTGGAGGCTTGTTCGGGGTCGTTCTTTAGGGCACGTGAGGTCGGCTATGGCCATAGCGGCCGAGTGAGTCGCCGTAATCGAGCTCGATCTCCTTGCCCGGGAGTGGGTGTGCCTGTTTGGAGGATTGGGAGAGGTGGCGCTGTTGCTCCTCCTCCTCCTAAGAACCATGTCGCCCATCATGATGTCCGGCACAAAAAGAAATGAAATAAGTATGAGAAATATTGTTAATTAAAGAGAAAATTAAATAAAAATTACCGATGTCATCTTCAGGGAGCTATGACAGGCTCACTCGAAATAATATAGGAGGAGAGAGTAATGAGACGTGAGGTTGTACTTGACCAGAGTGAGTTTGCTGATCAAGGTTTGGAGATGGGGAGATCGGTCCTTGGGGTTATGTTTTCGTTGGAGGGGCAGACTCCAGGTCCAAGCGATCGGAAAACCCCAAGCTCGGGGAGAGGAGGTAAAAACATACTTATCCTTACAAAATTTATTAGAAGAAGGATATTTGCTCGAAATTGAACGTCACCTCGGGAGGTGATGTAGAAAACAGAACTTGGTGGTAGAAGTCTTTATTTGAAACAGGGCGAAAAATAGTTCGGCTGTGGGTTCTATCTCTAAATACTTGGTTAAAATTTAAAAATATTGGACCTCTAGCGCTACTCAGATTGACGACTGTCCCCACAAACCAACACGAGTCTTTTCTAGCGCGCTTTGTCCTCACTCACGCGCACTCGGAAAACTTCCCAGGGGGTCACCCATCTCATGTCTACCCAGGCCAAGCACGCTTAACCTCGAGTTTCTATGTAATGGGTACGAGAAAAGAAGATGCATCTGTTGGTATATGCGATCCAAATCGTATCCTTTAAGCTATCCTTTAACTATGCAATCCAATGCTCACGAGTTCAAATCGCGGGCCGCGCCGTGCCTATTTTAAAGCCTATTGCGGGAAGGATCTTTGGACCAAATCCCAACAATCCCCTCCCAAAGACTGCCCGGCAAAGATCTCTCGCTCCAAAGTGCTTGGCAACCTCCGCCGCCCGCCAAACTTCCTCAATTCTAACGCCAACTTCTTGGTTCAAGCGTCGCATCACGCCTGCCCTCGATTCCGGCCACCCAAAGAACCTACACCTTCGGTTCGGTCATGTTTACCGCCGATCCCGCCACTGGCAACTTACCCGCCGATTTAGTCCACCTAAAGAACCTACACCTTCGATTCGATCCATTTTTACCTCGGCCCGCCACCTGGCAACCTACCCTTGATTCCGGTCCACCCAAAGAACATACACCTTGATTCGATCCGTTTTACGAGTTCGCCACCTGGCAACCTATCCTTCGATTCGGTCCGTTTACCTCCGCTGCGTCAAGATCTTAGTTCCACCGCTCTTGCAACCTCCACCGCAGCGTGCTTCCAAGGGAATTCGAACTCGTGACTGCTCGATACCGCAGTTGTTGGACCTCTAGCGCTACTCGGATTGACGATCGTCCCCACAAACCAACACGAGTCTTTTCTAGCGCTTTGTCCTCAATCACGCGCACGGAAAACTTCCCAGGGGGTCACTCATCCCATGTCTACTCCAGGCCAAGCACGCTTAACCCCCGGAGTTTCTATGTAATTGGTACGAGAAAAGAAGATGCATCTGTTGGTATAGGTAGTCCAAATCATATCCTTTAAGCTATCCTTCAACTATGCAATCTAGAACTCACAAGTTCAAATCGCGGGCAGCGCCGCCGCGCCTATTTTAAAGCCAGTGCGGGCGAGGATCTTGGACCAAATCCTAACAAAAAAAACCCACCATAATGCGGAAGGAATTAGGGGCGAGCGGTTGAGAAGAACACGGTATAAGGTAGATACCTCGGTCATAAAGGAGAGAATGGGAATCAAGCCCTCCTCTATCTAACCCGCGAAGAAAGCTAGGGCATTGGGGGAGGCGGTTGCTAGGGCTGGTCAGATGGGCCGGGTAAGGCAAGCTTGAAGGAGGAAGGAATTTTTATACTCTTCCTTATATTTTGCAGTGTATGGGCATTTAGGTTGGTTGCTTTAAAATCAAAGGGGTATTCGGGTAATTGACCCGAGCTCGGAGCTCGGATCTCGGATCTCTATTACTCCGAGTCCGGTCCAATCGAGCTCGATTCAAGAAGATCCGGATCGGAGGGAGGAATGGAAGAGATAGGAAGAGACTGGGAAGCTGAGCCTACTTCAGTAGACCACCGTTCCAGCTCGGTGATATAGGGGTCTAATGGTGTTGAATGTGAAGAAGAAGATGCCATGGAAATACAGGAAAGAGGAATTAAAGGAAAAGAAATTAGAAAAAATGGGAGAGAAAAGTACCTAGTAGAGGGGATTTAATGGTGGTGATGAAGCCGAGTATGGGACACGCCGGAATCTGGAAGACCTTGCCGGAGAAGACGACCGGAAAATTTTGAGAGAGAGAGTTAGAGGAGATGATTTGGGAAAATGGTGTAAGAGTGAGGTGGATTCCCTTTTATAAGAGAGGGTGAAGGCAAAATGGTTGTGTAGGTTTTCGAGGAAACGTCTCACAATCCACGAGCGTCGATGAAGCGAAAAAGACGCGTTTTTTGAGTCACATCGACGCGATGTGCGTTGAAAGGCCAAAAACGCGGCGCAGAATTTAAAAAGCAAGAGACGGCGGGAATTTGAAAAGCACAAACCATAAAGAATAGGTCACGGCTTGACCTCACAAAGAACTATGGTCGAAACGAAGATCTACCCATAGTTAGGGGGAGGAATTGATAAGGGTAAAAGATGGTCTGGGCTGACCTGTATAGTATGAGCTCATTGGAAAAGGCCTATCATATTAGGCCGAGTTGTTAAGCCCTAAGCATTAGGCTGATCTGAAAAGGCCTAGCTTATTGGGTCGAGCTGTTAAGCCCTAAGCATTGGGCTGATCTGAAAAGGCCTAGCTTATTGGGCCGAGCTGTTAAGTCCTAAGCATTAGGCTGATCTGAAAAGGCCTATCTTATTGGGCCGAGCTGTTAAGCCCTAAGCATTAGGTTGATCTGAAAAGGCCTAGCTTATTGGGTCGAGCTGTTAAGCCCTAAGCATTGGGTTGATCTACTGCACTTGGGTAACCTTAGAGTCATGAGAAAGGAGACCGATCTGGTAGAGCTCAGCACGGACACAGGTATAAGGGGGTTCTGAAGATGCTTTTTGAGAGCTCTTGGGCCAGTCTTAATGCACTGACCCGATGTGGCTCAGGCCCGATAGTCTGAGGTGTCTCAGGTCAGTTCGGAGCTGATGTCTTAGAGGCGTAAAATTAGGGTTTTAGGGGATCCGATCCTAACCTAATGATGATTCTCGACATCAAATCCTAATCCTGGCTAAGGTATAAAAGCCCAAGTCCAGGCTCATTCTAAACCCAATCTCATCTTTATTGTTACATTGTTTTCTCTTGCCTCTTGCTTCTCTTCCAAGTCACTGACTTAAGATCGAGAGAGGGTGTACGCCGAGCCCCCCTCCGACCCCCTTGTGTGCGGGGTTTCGCGGAGGAGTTCAACTTGGGCGTTGATCGGCGAGATGAGGACTTTTTTGGGAGCAACCAAGTAGTTAGTTGCACAAATAAAAGGTTTAGGATGCATGCAAAATGTTAAAAAAAAAAAATCAAAGTTCAAGTTGCAAAAACTTGTTTTCCCTTCTTGTGATTAGGGTAGACTTTAGTGGTTTATTCTAAATATAAATTTAATACTTTAAAATTCATAGGATTTTTGAACCCTTAATTGTAAATATTTATTGGGATCAACCTTGTGTTCGGTGGTAGAGACTTGTGTTGTTAGCGCAATTGACCTGGTTCGATCTCATATGAGTGTGTGTTATCTCTCTCTATTATCCCCGTTTGTACTAAAAAGAAAAGTAAATATGTATTACTATCTTCTTATCAGTGAAGCGAAGACTGAAAATTTCCATGTACATCAGTTCAAGAAATTGTTGTGAAATTAGGTTCCCATGTTACTCATCTTTCTTGTTTACCCCTCTATTCTCTCTATTCTTAGGTACTTATGCCCATTTTTCCTTTTTCTTCATTCTGTGTACAAAGCTAAAGTCAATCAACTTAGTGCTATTTTCTGGATAGCTTTGGTGGTTGTTGGAAAGAACAAAATAAGAGATATAAAAACAACAAGTAAAAAACATATAACATAATGATTAATGAGCCTTGTATTTCAGAAAGGTTATTATTATGCATCATCACATGAGGAGTAAAATGGGGTTTTCATGATCATACTCTAATAACACCATAGTGAATTTTTGTGTGTATAAATAAAAACATATATATATATATATACATATATATGCCATATTTTTAAAAATAAAATAAAATACTGGTCGATTCCTCAATTATATTCTAAGTGTTTGAAATCTATAATCAACAAATTATAAACATAAGTGTTGTGGGCAAAAATGTCATTTCATAATTATAATAATTATTATTTAACACATTTATTTAATCTTATTAATTACCTAGTATTATTTATTAATTATTGGGCTACAGACAAAATTATCCGGTCCATGCAAAGCATGGATCGACCCCAGCGTTATATTTCCTACGCCCACGTGGCCTATCAACCCAGAGATATAAAAAGGCCCCTCCATCTCATTTGTAAGTAATTAACTCACGATTCAAGACTCTCAATTATTGTCTATCCGCTTCCGGATTTTCTCTCATTCACGTGTTGATTTGAACGTTAGAGGGGTTTCCTGGGACAACCCCAATGTTCGCCTAATATTCTTTGGTGTTGTAGACAAGTTCAAACCACGAAAATTTCCAGTTTTGGAGAAGAAAACTTGGACTTTTCCAGAATTTTTGATTTGGAGTTGTGGATTTTAGCAACATCAATAAATTACCTCTTGGGGACAAAAAAAGGAAAATACTTAACTTGTCTATATACCTGAAAATGATTTCATCAAATTGAGAATTTGTAATTGCAAGACCACAATGATTATCCCATTTTATGTCATCAATTCTTTAATATTCCTCACAGAGCATCGGAGAGAGAAGAAATTAGCAGAGTGGAAAAACCTAAAAATAATTCTAAAGATAATTTTGTCAAATGAAACTTGTGGCAGAAGCATCTCTAGACATGCCATTATGGGACTATAGTGTTATCCATAGACCATATATACGATTCACAGTCGGCTAATAAAATAAAGAAGGTTCCTTTTATTTTTTATTTTTAAGACGCTATCACAATAGCTGGCTAATGGAAGTTTCTCTTTTCACTTTATCGCACTTAACCTGTCTGTATTCTCCATGTACGTACATTCAATTTTTTCTCTCTTCCTTAGTTTTTATATTATTATATTTTTTAAATTAAATAAAACAAGTTGAATCGAATAAGTAACTTTTAAGCATAATTACTTTTTTACATATTAGATTGGATTAATTGTTAACAAATTTTGTTTGAATTGAATTTGATCGGATGGAATACGAATCAAGCTTAAATAATTTAGTGTTTCTAAACATATTCTACTTCATTTTTCTAGTAATCAAAATGAGTTCAAACTGAACAATTTGCATCTCTCAAACAACAAAATTGTTACGTTTAACGAACCGACTTTAATTTGAACAAAGTTTTACAAGTTGATTTTGAATCGGACATTGATTTATTTGATTTATTTTTCACATATATCCATCCTATCAACAACTCATTAACGCAATCATTTAATTAAATATTTAGCCAACATTGAATTATATCCGTATCAAAATTAATTAAGTGAATACATTTATGATACGATGTGATTATTTTCATAGTTTAAAACGAATGCTAATCACAAGATTTGTGTATAACTGGTCAGACGGGCCACGTCTAAAATGGTAATATTAGAATTCTCGATTTATATATCAAAGTGTTGAATATTCTAAAGCATGTGAATCCCTTTTGAAAACCAGCTCAAATTAAATTTTAAATTATAAATGTACCTTGTATCTTGGTTTACGTTATATCTCTCACACGCACACACACTATATATATTTATATCAAAATATTAAAATATTTTATACATGATATAACATTAAAGGCCAGCTAGCTTAACATTTGCATGATTGAACTGTCTCAATCAATTGTGACATATTCGTACACTAATTACCTTTAATTAGTAATACTTATTGATATTTTAGCCGACTGATGACGTTTAATAATTGTGTCCAAAGTCCACTACAACGACTTAATCCAATCATGCTTATAACTTGGGAAGTAATTTTTGTACAAAATTCTTCCCAATTGATGTAACAATGTCTCCCCGAGGATCGGGCTAATTACAAAAAAACCCGAGAGTTTTGAAAAATATTTTAAAAATTCTTCTTACGTTTATCAAAATTTAGACATACCCCTGACAAAATCAAACGTCAAGTTTTTTTTTCTTTTTAATTTTCAAAAACATCTTAGTTTTTTGTAATTAGTCCAAACTTTAGGAGGCTTTGTGTAATTACCCTTGTTTTATGCGAAATTTCTACCAGCCCTTTTCTATTCTTACTTAAATTCATTTTAGTTGAACTGGTGTATTTGAATTTAGAAAATTAGGAGTTCATAAAAAAATTTGAATTAACATGTACATATTGTATTTACCGGATGCATATTAATGGCATTATTATTATCAGTTGATAGGTGAGAGTAGGGGCGTTAATTTGTGACACGACACGATAACCCGACACGAACCTAACACGAATTTAGCAGTGCATGTGTACAACCCTTAACATGTGAGTTCGGGTCAAAATCGGGTCGGGCACGGTTAACACGGAAAATAAATAAGTCAATAAAGTCGACCGCTGGTCGACACGATTGACCTATGTAACCCATTTAATTTTATAGTGATATATTATTTTAATATTTTGTGATGTTGACTTGGTTATATGATGATGGAAAAATTATTAAATGCATTTTTTAAAAATTTTTAATATTTAATGTATTTTTATTTGTAATTTCAATTTTTTTCTGATTTATTTTTATTTTTTCGTGTCAAGTTTAAATTAAATAGGTTTTTTCGTGTCGTGTCGGGTTACCCGTGTTATAAACGGGTTGTGTTCGGTCGTGTATCTTGACACGAATAATTAAACGGGTCAGTTCGGGTTCGTGGTCGGACTGTAATACCTGTATAAAAACACGACCCGCGAACACGAAACACGACACGATTGACACCCCTAGGTGAGAGTGAATTAAACCCATATATGTAAAAGAGAAAGTGGATTATTTTATGGTAAAAAAATCATTTATTTCAGTAGCTTTTTAACCAGAAAATGAAGAAAATAGGTATTATGTCCCCTTTTTTAAGCTTCAAGGTATTTTCATGGCATTTTTCAATATATATACATTTTTTTTTTCCTTTTTGCTATCTCATCGTCACAATTTATGTAAAATAGTTTGAAGCACAAAGGTTTGAACTTTGAATGTTGCTGACTGGTTGAGCACGGTGTCGTATTGGTCACAATTGAAGTCTTGCATGATGGGTTAAGATTTTAAATTGCAAGAAACTTGGGTTGGTAACTGAACTTATTTAAAGTTATCATCACCAATACACTAATTGGGAAGTTGGTGTACTTAGAGTTTAGGTCAGGTAGATCTCGAGTTTGTATACTTTAGTTTGAGCAACTTTAGATTTTTTTTTGTCTTTGCTGTATTTCATTTGTTATTTAAATTTATAGGAGAATATTATATGTACAATAATGAAAATATTTTGGACTTACTAGGTGTTGGAAAAGTTGTGAAGAAAATTGCACATTTGGGGGCGATTTTCTTGGGAATTCGATTGTCTAACGACAAAAATAAAAGTGGATTATGGTTCTACTCCGTGAGAACATCGAAATCGAATATTTGTTTGCTCAAAATATTTCCAGTTCTGTTGTTGTCTTAATTTTTCCACTCATTTGCTACGTTCATTTCAGTGGATATCTGTGGCCATCTATTTTATCATTAAAAATGATGGCTTGATTTGGGTGAATTAGTATACTTTTAAAATCTGCTGGTACCTCAAAAAAAAACTCCAGTATACGTCTTTTAGGAGTGAACTTTTTCTCTCTCTAGAGAAACAGCACTGTTCCAAAGGTTTTGGAGGGACTTTGTCTTTTTTGAATTTTTTAAATTTCACATGAACCCTATTGTCTTCCTCCTTGTTGTCCTTGACAGTACCAGATAGGGGTGGGCATCGGGTCGGGTAGTCGGGTATTCGGGTATTCGGGTCGGGTACCCGAAAAAATCGGGTAGCTATTTTGGGTACCCGACCCCTACCCGGAAAAATCGGGTACCCGACTTTTCGGGTACCCGAAAATGTCGGGTACCCGCGGGTAGTATTTTCGGGTTTTTTTTTTTTTTTTTTTTTTTTTTTTTTTGGAAAATTGGCAATTGTATGAATGCATCTAGGTGGGGACATGGGGTAGTTCTTTAAATGTAATATCACTCCATTTTGTTTTCTTAATTAAAATCCAAAAAGCAAAGGCACTATGCCACCATCTAATTACCAAAAAACAAAACCATAATTCTATACACAACAATACAACATAAACTAAATTAGGAATCATTCCCACCTAAAATATGCATATATAAATAATATAATGATCATCACCTGTGATTATAAAATGAATACCTAAGCTTCTGCACAACTAATTATAAATATAATACTACACATTTAGCAAGCTAAAATTGTCACTTTGGCAACACAGGCCACATCAACATTTAAAACGATACACTAATCATTATCGTCTACACAATACACAATAATTTAACCAAATCACTACATAATAGTCTAACAAATACACCATTCTACCATAGTCCCATAAGTACACAATAAAGCACTTTCAAAATAAGTTCATGTTGTGTTATCAATTGTCATTTGTCAATGCTTGTTGAGGGCTGAGGCCAAACTTCAACCTGTATTATATTCATTATCAAAAAAAAGCAACAAAATCAGCAAAATATAATGAAAAAACTTGACAGAAAAGTAAAATCAACACTCATAATTGCAGCAAGGCTGGAAGCACTAATATGCGCTCAATAAAACAGCTGACCCTCAAGATTTTTGTGCAAGTTAACATCTTATCTTTTACATATGGAACTTGCCAACCAAATAAAAAATTTAAATTTTGGGTACATATCATCCTGATAATCCACTTTAAGTTCATGGCCAGGATACCCCTTGGAAACGGGTTGTAACATGCAAAATTAGTTGGAAAAGAAAATGGGGGAGAGAGAGACGACTGACGAGTGGTGAGCGACGGTGGCGAGCGGCGAGCGACGGTGGCGAGCGGCGAGCGACGGTGGCTTGTGGTGAGTGAGCGGCGAGCGACGGTGGTGGTGAGCGAACGGCGAGCGACGGTGGGAAATTTTTTGAGTGTTGACAGAGAGAGCGGCTGTCGGCTGAAACAAGCCAATACTGGCAATTTTATGTATTAATATATAAAATTTCTTTTTTTTTTTATTATTGAGTGTTTGACCTAATATGACTTGTGATTTGGGATTTTTTTGTATTAATATATCGGGTACCGATACCGGTCGGGTATTTTTTCAATACCCGACCCGACCGAATTATTATATATCGGGTATCGGGTACCCGACACCGTAATTTTATGTAAAATACCCGACCCGATCGGGTATTACCCGATCGGTCGGGTCGGGCACCGAAACCCGAATTCGAATGCCCACCCCTAGTACCGGATCTCTGCATTCATTTCATGTTTGGTGTAATCCTTATTATTAACTCTGGTTGTTGTCTTTAATTCCTTGTTACTTCCTTGTACTGTTGCTTATCTTTATTCCTCTGTTTCTTTTTGCTCTTTCTGTCCCCCCTTCTTTTCACCCCTGTTTTTTTCTGCTCCTTTCATTGTTTGTCTTTCTTTTTGTCTTCCTGTGCAGGTGAGTCTGAGTTTTGACTTTTTTGGTTGTGATTGACGACGGAACTCTCATTATGGACGATGACATCGAGGCTAAGTTGAAATCATTTTCGCTCTCGAATGCCGAAATGGGTGGGATAACTCTCGATGAAAATGATATCAGTCGCAGTATTGATGAATGCACCAGAAGTTTATTCGGAAAAATGTTCGGCTCTAAAAAAGTTAACTTCTTTGGTTTGAAACGGACCATGGCTTCCATCTGGCCTATCAAAGATCCATTCTCTGTTAGAGAGCTAGGACCAAATCATTTTCAGTTTGTTTTCAAAAATCGTGATGACATGCTTAAGGTCTTGAAAGGTAGACAGTGGAATTTTGATAACCAATATCTCATTCTTAAGGAATGGAATGAAGATCTGGACAAAGATCCATCCCAGTTTGCTTTTGTGGATATCTGGGTCCAAGTCTGGAATCTCCCAGCTCAGTGGCTAAGCTATGAAGCAACTCTTAAAATTGGGCAAATGTTCAGTGGGACAAAAGATATTATTATCCCTGATACTGGGAGTGTAAAGGGCTGCTTTGTGAAGCTTTTAGTCTCTATGGATCTTGAAAAACCTCTTTGCGCGGCACTTTTGCGAATGTGGGCATGAAATCTATTTGGGCTAAGTTTAAGTATGAAAACCTTCTGGGATTCTGCTTTTATTGTGGCAAGATTGGTCACCTTGAGAAAAGCTGTGAGAGCAGATTTCATGATATTCAAAATAACAAGATCCTTGTTGGCCAATATGGAGAATGGCTAAAAGCTGAAACTTCTCAATCTGGTCAGAGAGACAATAAAGCTAAAAATGATGCTCATTCCCCGCCTATTAACTCATCCCTACCAACCCATAAATCTAACCCAACCTTCCCAACCCAATCAAACCAACCTAATATCTTGACTTTCACAGCTTGTCCACCCCTTCCTTCTCTGTCTCTCCTTGCAATACCCCTCTGCTTACCCATTCTTCAAATTCCATTCTCCCTCAAGATACCCCCTCAACCTCCTTATCTCTCCCCATCTCTCCCATTACTCCATCCCCACATAATCTTAGCTTTCTTTCTCCTCCCTCACTTAACACCCTATCAACTTCAAAAGATGTTCCTATCTCCCCTGCCTCTGACCTCGTACCAAGAAATGTGAAAATCACCAATTCCTCTAACTCTCAATCATCTCCCCCTCCTCTGATTGAACCTTCCATTATCTCTAGCCTGGTCCTACCTGGTCCCCCAGACATCCTTCCCAACAAGAAGTTGATCATTTCTAACATCAATTCAATGGATGATCCACCCACTCTTAATCACACTCCCATACCTGATTCTTTGGAACTCTTCAATGTCCCAATTAAAGTTGAAAAATCCAAGTGTCCTCTTTCTGATATTACCAACCTCAGCAAGCACCCTACACCTCCAAAACGCCCCCATAAATCCTCAAAATCCAAAACTTGGAAAAAGCATGACTTATCCTCTGAAATGTTGTACCCTTCTTCCTCTAACCCAATTGCTCACTCTTCTCTCTCTGGTCAAAAAAGGAATCTAAACTTAGTTGATGATTCTGAACCTACCCCCCTTAATTTGGTTGTTGATACTCAAGCTCTCAAAAAAATTAAACTCTCTACATATGTTAGTTTAAAGGTGGAGGAAGCCAACCTAAAGTGGCCCCAAAGTTCAATATGAATGTTTCTGTGTGGAACTGTAGAGGTCTAGGAGGACCCTCTACTATTTCCCAGCTCAAGGAATCTTGGAAATTCCACTCCCCAGTTACTTTTTTCTCTGTGAAACCAAAAAAGAAGAATCTTTTGTTAAAACAAAGTGTGTAGAAGTCTCGAGAGTTTCGATAGATGGAAAGTGGTGGACCCTATTGGATTGAGTGGAGGTCTTATGGTTTGTTGGTCCGACAAAATTAATATCATTGAGATTAAGGCGAACTTTTGCATTGAAGTTAAGCTCAACAGGGATGGTAGTCGACTATTTACGGGCTATTTTTGTTTATGCCACCGTGATCCGGTTAGGAGATCGAAGCGATGGGCTTACTTGGAGCATGCTAAAATTAATCGGGGCAACTTTTGGATTCTTGGAGGAGACTTTAACGACATTTGCCGCCTCGAGGAGAAGAAGGGTGGCGAATAAGATGGGATAACGTTTTTAATCAACCCAAACTATACGGGTTTTTACACTTTGCAACCCGAACTTTGAAAAGTTACTGATTGCAACCTAAACTTCACAAAATTTTACACTTTGCATAAAATTCCGGTTTTACCCCTGGTTTCAGAAAGATGGTTTATAGTTTACACTCTAAACTTTAAAGTTGTTACACTTTGCAACCCGAACGATAAATTTCATTGCATTTTCTTTGAATACTCCCAAAGGTCTTGCGATCCTCGAAAATGGTATCAGAGCCTTGGTTTATTAAGAACTTTTAGTTAAATTTATTATATTTATGTAATTAACAATTGGTGAGGAGAAATTACTCCGAGATTATGGATCCGGACCGATGTCCGAGATGTACCCTTACAGACATATCGTCAAATATTGACGATGTATGCACAAGAACACCTTGACCAGGTTTCATATCGGGAATACCAACATGAAGAAAAGGAACAAGCAGAGCCGACGGGAAACCTAAGCGCAATGCAAAATGCGAGCGAGAATATTATGCGATTCGATGCTTAACTGCACTCTATATGTTCACTTGATGAACCTTCAAGAAACGGTTCATGAAAATTCCCATCGAACAATGATTCCGATGGAGTACCGAGTGGGAACGAGATACTTTCAGACAAATCTAAGATCTCCGAAGATCTTAGAGAAATCGTAAGACGTGCGTAATTATGGCAACCGCCATATTCATCTACCAAGACAAGTTCATCGATCCGAACTGGATGGAGACGATGGTGAAATATCGAAGGAAACTCTTGAACTCCTACATGATATTCAAACGAGTCAAGAACCTGGAGGATAGGCCAAGTTCATCCGGAGGAAGGAAACGTATTGATTTTGGGACGGTACCTATTTACACCAAAAGGGGAAACCAAAGAAGTTATACGAAAGATGACAGATGAGGAGAAGCTCATTGCTCTAATCAAAGGAAAATCCATCAAAAATTAAAAAAGATGGATATGGAAAAGATGAATCTTAAAGATCTACACGACCTTTGGCGAATCCTTCGGGATTAGGTATTGTAGATTTAAAGATGAACGCAGTGAGAATCAACTTTGGTTACTTATGACCCACAAGGTAGACCAATTCCTCCACCACCGCCACCGATTAATCCTAACGTCGAAGAAAGTCGGGTTCACATCATGGAGCTCGGGACGAGAGGATGCCACACGCCGGGGACTTCACGACCGGGAGTGATCCACTTTCGAGGACAGGAGGTCGAAACCTCTTGCGGAACCGGACAACCTACGGAAGGCCGAATGTTTATCGACGCCTTATGGAAGATCGCACTCGACCCAATACACCCGTATGGGTTGATGTTAAACTGGATATCCCGATTTTAAAAAAGAGAAGTTCTCATTGATGAATGGGCTTCACTATGAGAATTTCAGCGAGAACCCTCGATCTTACTAAGGATTCATTCATTTTACTCCTTGAAATGAGTCTTGAAGGATCGGTGAAGATTGCTCGGGATATGACCGATGCTAGTACGAAAAGTTCGGTCACATCGGAGAATCACTTAAAGGAATTGTCGATGGTATGGCAAAGCTATTCAAAATCCAATTCATCTCCACAAAGTTATTTCGAGGGATTAGAGGATGAAAAAGAAAGAAATATAAACAAGCCCTCTATAGCCTTGAGTTTCTTTTGGATATTTGTCATATTGACGAATATATCAAGTTGTTCACCGAATACCGGTGGAAATCCAAGATTGAGGAAAAAGAAGTGCATGACTATTCTTTGCCAAAATTCCAAGTCCCCGGAGAGAAATGCTTATCGGGAATACAAGGGTGGAGTGAGTAGAAAGCGTGGGCGAGAAAAATGTCTTTCCTAAAGGCCAAGTTATCCGAATGGTGCTATCAAGCGGCCCGCACAGAATTACAAGAGATTAAGAGGAATTAACAAAGCGTTCCTCTATGTTGCGTGGATAATGATATCCCAACCGTTGTGGAGGTCAACCAAAGCGCGGCACAAGAAGAAGAATGAGAGAAGCCATCCATATCGCCGAGGAAGCAACAACAAAAGAAAGAGGTCTTCATGGAGACCTAGAAGGTTTTGGTCAAAACAAAAAGCCGAAGTTATAAATCGGGGCAAAGACCGAGTACAAGCGGGAGTAGAGCCTCATCATCATCGGTTCTAATCAAGCAAGTACAGCAGAAATCCAGGAAGAAGAACTTTCGGGCGTGCTCACACTAGAGCTAATGAAAGTTTCAAAGATCAGTAATTGGCCTGGACATGCGAGCAAGAGGGCATATCTCAACGGATTGCCGGACAATCAAAAACGAGTCGAGTCGATTCGAGGCCACAATTTTAAATCGAAGAAGTCTGTCTATTATCAAGATTTAATACATGTGTATCAATTTGAGGATATTCCTCGGATGAAAGCATCTATGAAGAAGAGATCTATTCTCGATGATGGAAGTGACTCGGCTCAGAATCGAGTAAAGAAGAAATTCTTCAGCAGACAAAGTCGGGGAGGATATGTCGATTCCTCTCTCACACACGCCAGTTTCTCATAAAACTCTTATGAGAATCATGAAGGAAGATCCAAAGCTTCAAGTCTATGATGGATTTACAATCGGAGCTATGGAAAAAGCATTGGATAAGATTGGGTTTGAATAATGAAGACACCAAATTATCCACAGGGTAATAGCTTAGGAGAATTAGCCATTCCGATGGAGTTTACAGTAACCGATCGAGATGCGTTGGTCCCTATTAGAGAAATACAGGAGATCAAAAGCGAGTTAAAAGAGAAGTTGCAAATACACTCTCATGGATTCACATTGGAGCCATAAGAGTCATTATTAAGGCAACATTCAAGGAAGGAATAGATTCGCCACTCAATCTTGCTATTTTTGACAAGCGAATCTCACATCTCAAGGATTCATGCCTTGGAGCGATTCTGTGAAATTTGTATGCGGGAAATTAGCATTTAATGTCTATCCTAGAATTGCATACAATTTGGGAGATCGAGACTTCAAGAGAGTCCTAACCCTTCATCAAGATTTCAAAAGAGTCGATTTGATGAAAGAAGGAAACAGCCTTACTCGATCACATACAAGATTTCCTATGCTTTCTCGAATACCCATCATTCAAGTATTCTTGAGAAAGGAATTTATTGAAGTCCCAAGAATCTTTGAGGACTTTGCCAGGGTGGTGTTACGAGAAATCATTGAATCTCCAACTATTAAGGAGATTGATATGATAATTCAAGATCAACCAGATCTTCAACAAAAGTCGGAGTCTCGAGTTGAGCTAGAAGGATGTCTTTCCAAGAAGACGAGAATGGTGAGTAGCGGCCGTTGGGAAGAAAGGAGATCAAGTACGATTCAACGCATCCCCGATGTTTTTAAGACATGCGGAGAGAGCCGAAATGTCGAGAAGGATGGCGAGAGGTTGAAGTAATATTCGACATCACTCAAAAGGATAACATTTTTCCTTGTGATGTATTATATTATCTCCAACAACCAATCGTTGGAAGGTATCAAGGAAGCCTCGAAGATAGGAGAAATTGAGCTTACTATCACGGGAGTTGCGGGGAAAGGTCAGAACAATTAATACCGGGAATTGAATTTCTTGAGGAACATAAACCTTGGGAAAGATTACAAGACGGAATGGAGTTCACAGTGGCTAATAAAAGATACGTAATCGATGACCACTAGTCCATTTTCCATATACATTTCTATCGGAATGTTATATGTCGAATACAAGGCCGAGTATTTCGCCGCCTATATTGATTCAGTGCGGAATATGTACCGCAAAGCCGGATGTTTTTCCCAAAGAAATTGGAGAAGATTTACCGGCTATTGCAGGAAGAGATTTCTCTAAAAGGATTCTTATTCTTAACAGGAATTAAACAAGCGTAAATCATGATCGGAGGCGCAGCAAGACCCATGGTACAAAGTGAAAACGCCACCAATCTATTTCCATGACACAGTGCGGATGTTTTTCGGGAAACAATTTCCTACAAACATTCAAGCGGTTCACACAGAGAACGAGACAAGAAGACTTATTTTCACAACCTTATGTGATCATAAGATCATTGTCCAGATCGCTGGGAAGCATTTTTACGAGAAAAATGCCTATTACTTTTCGCAGAAGCGTGGTGATGAAGCCAAACCGCAATCCAAAAATGGCGGATCGAAGGAAATTTGGTGAAGCTTTATTATCCTATAGACAATTTGGTTCCATCCGAAGGATCGGAAGATATGTGATAATAACTTGTATTCATTCAGAGTACAAGGAGAAGAACGAGTCACTCCAGAAGCCATTGCAGAATTATGGATGAGTCTAATGGAGAATCCACAGAGTGATGTAACCATAGAGGAACAAATATCACTCGAGGATATTAAGAAGAAGATCCAAAGGAATTACAATGAAGATCCTTTGGCTTGGTGGGATAAGAACGAGCTTAAAGCTTTCTTAAAGGTTAAACCTGGAAAGGAGTACGAGTTCGTAAGATTCAAACCAATCCTTATGAACCAGGAGGATCGTGAGGATATGCAGAAGATACTTAAGGAACATCTTGACCTTAAGTTAATTTCACCAGGAGTTTCTCCATACGATCCCGGATTCCTAGTCGAAACCATGGAGAAATCAAAAGAGGAAAGCAAGACTTGTTATTAATTACAAGGAATTAATAACATTTTGGAGTTCGACGGATACTATATCCCAAGCGAGAGAACATCCAGTTAATCAGTATCAAAGGTGCCAAGATATTCTCAAAGTTCGATTGCAAGTCCGGATTCTACTGATTAAGATGGAGGAAGAAAGTAAGAAGTTTACTGACTTTCTCTACACCACAGGGACACTATATTTGGAACGTGATGCCTATGGGATTGGCTAACGCACCCCGGATATATCAAAGAAAGATGGATAATCTTTTCAAAGATTATTTCAGATTTCATGTTCATGTATATCGACGACATTCTAATCGCATCAAAGAACATGAAGGAGCATCTCAAACATTTGGAAATATTTTGGATGTTTGTCACAAAGAAGGATTAGTGCTTTCGGAAAAGAAGGCGTAATCGCAACAAGATGATTGAATTCCTCGAATTGAAATCGATGAATCTGGAATTATTCTACGTAATCATATTGTGGAAAAGATACAGGATTTTCGAGATACACTAAAAGACAAGAAGCGGCTTTGAGTTTTAAGGAGTTGTTAATTTTTTGGAATGTTCATTAACAATCTAGCATACTACAGGAAGGTGTTTAGCCCATTACTTAAAAAAGATGCGTTTTTAAATGGGAAGATGAACATCAAAAAGGAATTAAACAACTTAAAGAAGTTTGTAAAAAGCTTCCAAAACTTGCGATTCCCCAAGACGAGGATGAACTGGTTCTTTACACGATGCATTGATGATTGGTGGGCGATTCTTACTAAGGTCACACCAAATGAAGAAGTGCCATGCAGATATTGCGGTTTATTCACACCCTGAAGCAAACAGATGGCATATCAACGAAAGAATTCTTTGCAATCGTAGAAAGGCTTTAAAAAATGGCCGTTATTTTATGGCTAAAAAGTTTACTTTAAAAATTGATAATTCAAGTGTCAAGGCTTTTTTCGAAAAACAAAATTGAATCAAAACCAGGAAAAAGGCTCGATTACTTAGATGGCAAGTGAATGTCAATATTATGATTATGATATTGTCATTATAAAATCTCATGAAAATATTCTTGCAGATTTTTTGACACGAGATGGAAGACGGCTGGCGTTTTGCGAGGTCCTTAAACGAGTAAGACATCTCGGGAAAACCTGGAGAGTCTAGAACGAGATTTTGGGACGTTATGTCTCAATGCGAGAAGTTGCCGGACGACTTCAAACAGTGACCAAAAATCCGTTTCTAGTCAAATACGAGCATGCCCGTTCGCTCAAGGACAATTGTTCTTAGATCGCAAGCGGCCTCTCTTCCAGCCGCATCTCCTACGGTGCAAAAAGGGGCCGAGAGAGTACGGGGCTCTAACCCGAGGTTATGGATTCAAGTACCATAATCACAAGTGTTGCGGTGATGCATCCCCGAGGGTGTACAAATCAGAATTTAATGTTGAAGCTCCGGTGTCACAACCCGAGTCTTCAAGTCAACCCAAAGACCTCCGGGGTAAAAGAGGGAGAGTTGAATCTTAGGCCACGAGACAGGCAAATCTAAGGTTCAAATCGACGAAAATAAGATTTCTCCTATGCGGGTATATCGGCAATGGGAGAAACTAGTTACAAGACAAGGTATTAACCCCGGAGAAACAATGGTTGATATCTCGGAAAGTATCGAGTTTGGATGAAACCAGGAAGTCATCCAAATGAAGTACGGGAATGGTATACTTTTGGAGCGTTAGCTTCAATCTATACCGTGTCACCAGGATTCCCGAAATTTCAAAATTACCGAAATGGATTGGGGAAGCGATTTACGAGACTTGGGCCAATAATCCACACTTGGCCGAGGAGATATTTTGGAACTCAGTATTTTATCGGTGCGGCTCGAACCAAAGAAAGAAAGGCTTTAATGAAGCTTTTCATTTCATCAAGCTAAGAAGACCGGATGGAAATGCTTTAAAATATATTAAGGCGGCTTCAGGAAGAAGGACCGATGTTAGTAGGAGCATTTTTAGAAGACGAAGCTTCTACCCAGGCGAGCATGGGGTCTTTGGGTTTGTCTAATCGAAATGGACAAAGTCAAATATCCATTCAAGTTCTTCCGAGTCGACGAATGGATCTTTCCTTTTGAATTCGATGTTGGATCAACCACGGGGGTTTGCGGGAAGAACTCTTGAAACCAAAAGAAGAATTTCTGCAGGAAAACAAGATTAGGCAAGCAAAGAAACTTAGGAAATTCTGTGTAATATGGCACATGTTGGCCGATGGATCGACCGGATCTGTCAAGCATGCCCGAACGGAAGGAACCCGAGTTTGGGAAAGGTTTTCGACCCAAACCCGACCGACAAGACCAGACCGGCACAAATTTGGAAAGGACAAGGGCCCACTCACAAAATGCGTTTTCCTCGGGGACCACGCAAACCAACTTTTTAGAAGATTCCCGACAACTTTCACATGGGCCGAGTCACGCGGAAGAAAAAGAAAACGGTGGCGAGGCGATAATGCAGGATATGACGTAAGCAATGACGTCATAAGTATCAGCAAGATTTGGAGTCCGCCTTTCAAGTCCGGACTTACATCTATAAAAGGCGAGATTTGAAGGAAGGCGAGGACATCGAACATTTTCCTTAGTTTTCTTACAATAAAATCACGAGTGAAAAATTTGTAATATTTTGAGTGTTTTAGTTTTAAGTTTTTATGTATTTCCGAGTGCAAGCCTCATCTATGAGAGGCTAAACCAAGATTCTCCTCCCAAAAGGAGATTACTAATGTAATAAATTTTCTTTAAGTTCTTAATAAAAAAAAAGGTCGTTTGTTCAACATGTGTTCATGATGTACTATTGATCAATCCCCTTTGAAGAATTACTTTTACGCCTTGGAGTAGGAAACGAACTAAAGGTCTTTGAGTGATTTCCGAAGGAGTCGGATAACTTGCGAGATCATCTTCCCGAGGGTGAGGTTGAACAGTGAGGAGTCGCTGTCAAACGATCGGGGGCGAGAATTTTCCGATGGTGGCTTTGCGAACCACTTAACCGGTCTTTTTTTGGTCAAAAGAGGTATGAATTTTAAGGGATTTATTAATTTTACGGAAGCATGTTGGGCACGATATGGTCGTAATGGACTATTTTCATTTTCGGTCTAAAGACCCAAATTGTATACGGATAAGTACTTGAAATAAGATCTTGATAGAAGTATGTCTTGTTGAGTTTATAGTCGAAACCCGACATGATCCATTTAAAACCTCTCGAATAGAGATCTGGATCTAAGTAGGTGTAACAATGCCACGAACAAAACAAGTTACAAAAATATCGGGTTCTTATTTCTCGAAAAATCCGAAAAACAAATTGATTCGGGAGTGAAAACTTTTTGATTATTGTATAATGCAATATATTTATCCTTATGGAGCAATGCTACAATTTAGAGTTTAAAGGGATAACTAGAACTATTGTTATTAAAGAATAAAATCTAGGGGCAAAATGGTCCAAAAGTTGCAAAGAGTAATTATTTTCGTAGTACGAGGATGCAAAAGGTTAAAAATAAAAGTATAGGTTGTGAAGTGTAAAAAGGGGTAAAGTTCGAGGTGGTTAAAAATAATTATCTCGAATAAGATCCCTGACCAACTTTATTCCTTTCAAATGATTCATTCTTAATATGGAAATGGTTGAATTCAAAATTATTGGAGATGAGTTCACTTGGGCGAAAAATAGAGATGGAGAGGGGTTTGTTCAAGAAAAATTAGATAGATTTTTTTGGTTCTCCTTTGGCACATTAAATTCCGCAAGCTCGGTTAAGCGAGGACTTCAAAAGCTCATCGACCACTTTTTCATTACCTTGTGCAATGAACCCCTGGCTCCTCGTGCTAAGAAAAGATTTTTCTTTAACAAGAGATGGATTGGTAAAAGAATGTTGATCGGTGATTTCTAATGCTTGGCAAATTGATAAAAGGGGCATTTGCTATGTTTAGAATCCAATCAAGGTTACAAAGCGTCGGATTGAGCTTTTGAAATGGAGCAATTCTCTTAATTCTAATGTTGGGGCCCAAATTGTTGAGGCTAAAAAAGAGCTCGATGCTTTGCGTAGTCAGGATGGGGATAGAGATTGGATTGAATGGAGTGTGAAAAGCAAGTTGGATAAGCTATATGAGCAGGAAGAAACTTTCTGGAAACAAAAATCCCGTATTAATTGGCTTAGAGAAGGGGATCGAAATTCGAAATTCTTTCATGCTTTCACTGCCCAGAGGAGAAAAAGCAATTGCATTTCCAGACTTGTTGGAGAAAACGGCTTTGTTTGCCAAACTGAGCCTGAAATTTGCTCCTTGGTGTCTGATTTCTACACCGATTTGTTTACTTCAGAGGGCTCCCTTGGTGGCTTTGGCATCATAAAGAATGTTCCTTTGTCAATCACTCCAGAAATGAATCAAAAACTTATCTCACCTGTGGATGATTAAGAGATCAAGAAAGCCCTCTTTGAAATGGACCCATTCAAAGCCCCGGGCCCCGATGGTATGTCGCCTATTTTTTTCCAACATTTTTGGCCTACTGTTAATCATGATCTTTGTGCTACTGTCAAGTCTTTTTTTAGGTCCGGGTGTATCCTCAAAAGTCTTAATCATACTCTCATTACTCTTATCCCCAAGGTTAAGAATCCTATCTCTATGTTCCACTTTAGGCCTATTAGCCTTTCGCAATGTTATTTACAAAAGTCATTTCTAAAATTCTTGCTAATAGGCTTAAACCCCGTATTCCTACTTGTATTTGTGATTGTCAATCTGCTTATCCCGAGACAAATTCTTGATAATGTAGTTATTGCCCATGAAGCTTTGCACTTTCTTAATAGGCATCAATCAGGGAAAAATGCTTTATGGCCATTAAGCTTGATATGGCTAAGGCTTTTGATAGAGTTGAGTGGGATGGTATTATAGCAATTATGGGGAAAATGGGTTTTGCTGCTCCCTTTATCCATTGGATTTTTACTTGCATTTCATCTTCTTCTTTCTCATTTAATGTGAATGGCAAAGCTAGTGGTCTGGTTGTGCCTTCTAGAGGATTGAGACAGGGAGACCCCATCTCTCCTTATCTTTTTCTCATTCTTTCTGAAGCTCTCTCTTCCCTTATTTCCCAATCTGTTTCCACTGGTCATTTTCATGGTCTTAAAATCTGCAAGGGTAGCCCTTCCATCACCCACCTCCTATTTGCTGATGATACTTTGATTTTCTGTGAAGCTTCTATGATGCAGGCTAATATCATCCTGGAAATTCTTGAGAGGTACAAGCTTTTCTCTGGGCAGTTGGTTAATATGGAGAAGTCCTCTATTGTTTTCAGCAAAAATACCCCCCAAAATTCCAAAGATGATATATGCAAAATCCTGAAAGGCATCCAAATTCAGAAATCCAGCAAATATCTGGGGCTTCCTATGGCAATTGAAAGATCCAAAAAAGAAGTCTTCAAATATGTGGTGGATATTACTAGAAATAGGTTGCTTAACTGGAATAACTCTTTCCTCTCTCAAGATGGAAAAAAGTTCTTATTAAAACCGTTCTTGATGCTCTCCGGTCTATGTGATGTCCGTCTACAAGGTCATCGTTGGTGTCTGCAAAGGAGATTGAGAAGTTGGTCGCTCGAGTTTTGGTGGGGGAAAGGTGATGACAATAAAGATAAATTGCACTGGATTGCTTGGTCCAAACTCACTGTCCCTGAAGCCAGTGGTGGATTAGGCTTTCATGACCTTCAGGTTTTCAATGATGCTTTGATATCTAAATAGCTTTGGAGGATCCTCACAAAGCCTAACCTCCTTGTTAGCAAAGTCCTTAAAGCGAAATACTATCCTACAGGGGGTCTTCTTTGTGCTGAAATTAAAAACAATGCCTCTTGGTTGTGGAGATGTTGGTTGGGTGCTAAAAAGGTTCTAGAGCTTGGTTTGCAATTTGATGTTGGTGATGGAAGGAATATAAGGATTTGGGACTCTCCCTGGATCCCTGACTCTTTCAATTTTAAGCCTCATCTCAAAGTGACTGATGTTGTGCCACCTTCTTGGGTTAGTGAGCTCATTTCTGATGATCAATCCTCTTGGAATGAAACTCTGTTGAAACAATTCTTCTGGGAAAGGGATGCCTCCAATATTCTTTCTATCACTATTGGAAAGAATGGTGTTAGAGACAAACTGGTTTGGCATCCTTCAAAGAATGGGAACTTCACTGTGAAATCAGCTTATTCTTGCCTTATCCAAGCTAAAGTGGCTGAGTTGACTCCAGAAAATAGTTGGCACTGGGATGATACTTTGAAGAAAATCTGGCAGAAGACTTGGCATCTTAAAGTTAAGGAAAAACTCAGAAACTTTTTGTGGAGATGTTGCTCGGGTATTTTGCCTACAAATTGCAAACTTATCAAAAAAGGTGTTGAGTTGGATCCTCTTTGTCGATTCTGTGGTGAAAGTGATGAAACATTTGAACACATCCTATTTTCCGTCCTGTCAGCAGAGCCTGTTTGGTTTGGAAATTGGCCCCATTGAATTAGGATGGTTTAGGTAAAAATCCAAAACTTCGTGAATGGTGGTCTTCTATTTGCAAGCTTGAGGTGAATTGTTTGAACAATGATAGGATCCAATTGACCACCTATCTCATTTGGTGGCTCTGGAAAACTAGAAACTCGTGGGTCTTTCAAAAAAATGGAGGTCCGAGAAATTTGTTGTTGATATGGTAGTGCTCGAATGGTCCAAATTTCAAACCGCCAGGAGGAAGATGTGATGATTAGCTCGCTTATTGGTTTGTGTAGGTCCCAAGGGGTGTAAGTGTAAGGTTTAGAAGGGGGTTGAATAAACCTTACCAAATTTTCGATTTAGTCCTTTTAAATATTCGAGTTGATACTACACATTTGTGTCCTTGGTGGACGGTGATTTAGATAATCAGTAGAGTTAGTCTCTCAAAGACTCAACGAGCTGTTGATGGAATAACTCACTGTTAAGTCTAAATTAACTCAACTGTGGTTTGTTTTTCGGAAGACTTAACACCCTTAAGTTTGATTAAGCAAGGATTTAGTGCTTGGTTTAGTACTTAGAAATTATCAAGTGGATAGCAAATTTATCACAGATATAAGCAATTAAGATGCGAGGAATTAAAGTCTTTGAAATGTAAATGACACAATAAAATTTTTATAGAGGTTCGAAGATGGGGTAATTTTTTACTCCTCTCTTCTCCAACTCTGGAGGAATCCACTAGGTATTGATCAAGATACAAAGTGGTAACAGTCCGGATACAAGTCTTGATCACACGGTGACTTGATCCTTTGGGACTCGATCTGAGACGCCTTGATCACTTGGCTTCAAGTGCGACTCGAGCTTCTTCACAGGCAGGCGTTTGGCTTTGCTACTACTGACTCACTTGCTCAAGCTCTTTGGATTTGATCATGAAGCCCTCCAAAAGCTCAAGACTTGATTCGACCCTGAACCTTCCTACAATCCTTCGTGGAGTGTACCCCCCTTAGTTTTTCAGTATTTTCCTCTTCAACTGATTGAAGTTATCTTTCCTTCACGGTGAGTGTTGGATTGATGTTCTTCGTAGTGTAGGCTTGAGGATTGAGAATATTTGATTTTCTAATAATTGCTTGAACGTTTTTGGTTCTGGTCCGTTCTTAGTTCCTTTTTTTTTCTCAAATAAACTCCTCGGCCTTTTATATTGCTCTTTCAAAAATTTTCCCGTTGAAGAGATAGGCTTATTTTTTAAAGTCACTTGCGTCGTTGGCTTGTCTTCTTGCAGATCCTTGGAATTGCCATTTCCTCGTATGAATTGTTCTCCAGCTTTTTAGAGTTCGACCGACACGGTGTAGTGCTTCCCATTGGTTAATTCCTTTTGCACGCTTTCGGGGTCGAGCACTTCGAGAAAGGTAGTATGGAGATATTACTTGTTTAAGTAATTCTCTTGATTTACGGCAACGGATCTTTTTCACTATCTCGACTTGACCGCATTTCTTTGCTTTCCCAGGTGACTTAGAGTCAGCTTCCAATCATTGGATGACTCTTTGTCACTTCAACTTGAGACTTGGCTCTTCTTGAGTTGACTTGACGATACTCTACTCACTTTGCATCTCAATGCGCTTCTTGATAGAGTTCCCGTCTCTTTCTTTGCCATACTCATTTGTCTTTGCAAAATGAGTCTTCCTTCTAGTTCTCCGGTTGTCTTCTTGCATGTTTGGCGTGGCGACTTAACTCGGCTTGATCGGCCCTATTTATTACAATGCATTTTACAACAAGAATGGGGTGCCAACTTCCTATTCTAAGTTTTACATGGCATTCATCAAAATCTAAACAATAAATTTCCTAACAATTTCCCCCTTTTTGATGATGCCAAAACTTAAATCATTCAACAATGCAAATAGCAAAGATACATACAGATAGTGTATTCACATAGAATGTATGCGTAGAATCAATCTTTTTATTGATCATAACATTCTTGTTCTTTTACACAACTGTTTACAAAGTGTATCAGAGCATACATTTGTCTACAAAAAAATGAAGAATTTATAGCTTTATTACAGAAGACTTACATAGTATGTATTTACATGATAAAATACATGAAGGGGTGGACAACTACACTTCATCTTCTTCGCTGTCTCCTTCTTTCATCTTGTTCAGCATCTTCTTCTCTTCTTCTCTTTTTCTCATCGTCAGCCGCCTTCTTCTTCTTTTCATATGCTTTCCTGGCAGCTTCATCTCTTCTTAATCTTTCTTGTCTTTCCTCCCATAGCTGAGTTTGTCTCTTGTTTTCTTCTTCTATTCTTCTCGCATACTCAAAGATTACTTTTAGCCACTTGCAAATTTGCTATTTGGTCAAGGTCGGCCCAAGAGATCCCTCCTTTCTTGCACGGATCTATGTACTCAATATTTTGGGCGAGGCCAGGTATGAAACCTCTTCCTCCACCACTACTTTTTCCTCTACCTGCGGGCGTGTATTGTCGGGGTCTTCTTCTTTCTCTTTGAGTGTGACGGAGTGACCACAGAGCGATCGGTAGTCTCTTGCTGTCGTCGGCCTTCTTCACATAACGTGAGACCCTTTTCCCAAGACAAGTCCCAAGCTTGAGCCATAGACATATTTGCAAAGTATCCTTGGATGCGGCGTTTTAAATTCATCAAGCGATCGTGGCTCTGTCCCGACATCCGAGATGACATAAGTGTCTCTGCTCACCGGAATGCCTCCATGTTCTTTCAAGATGTTCATAACTCGGGCATCCATTCTTCCTTCCACTTCCTTCATCCCCGATTCAATTGTTTTTCTCTTTTCGGCCATAGATATAGCAGAGTGTTGGAGTGGCAGAGTCACGGGGAGTTTCTTTGATAATGTCGGTTGTGACAAGACCTTGTTGGGGGTTTGTGCAATCATTAAGGTCACATCGTCGATCCTTCCCCTCAACAAGCTTTCCTTTCTTTTGTTTCAACACTTCCTCGGTGACTTTCCTTCACAAATGCTCCTCCTTCTCAACTTCGGATCCTGCTGCGCTTTAGGTATTCCTCTTCCCCCTTTTTGGCATCATCAAAGGAGAGAGAACGCCTAGAAATAGACTTGCAAGCGGGAAGTCGAGCCTGGCGATAGTTGAGTTTTGTCTCAGTCTGCTGCGGAGTATGCGTCTGAAGTCGGATCGAGTAGCGTTGGACTCTGCTTTGAAATTAGCTTCATTTCGGCCATGAGAAGGCGTCAAGTTTCGCCCATATTTGCTTCCAGGCATTTGAAGATCACTCTTATTTTGCTCACGCAGCTGACTGATCTCGTCGGTGTGTGAGCTTCATGCATGTGCTCAATGTGTTCTCTCAACTTCGTTTTGCATCGGCATTCTCGGCTCTCCATACCAAGAAACTTGTTGAACAATGTCCTGAAGTATCTAACTTGTTCCACACGCATTGTTTCTTCTTTGTTGCCACCATTCCCGATCCCTCACCGTGATGCCTCTCAAGTCGCAGATAAGATTTGCATCTCTGTTGTCAAATAAGACGTCCATAGAGGCCTGGTGCCTCTCCATTCGTTCAATCTCGCAAATAATGCCTTGAACACTTCGCGAACTTGGTGATTCTTCCATTGCATCGATGGCCACGCACGTCAAAGCGTCAAAGTCATAGTCATTTGGAACGATGGTACTGACGAAATGACAGGAGCTGGTCTATGGTAGTGTGCGCGTTCGTTCTCGACTCTTCATGGAGGTCGGGTACCTCCGGGGGAAAAAGGAAAAGATTCTATAAAGGATTCATCACCGCCAACCGGGATTTGTTCAATGATGAGCGGTGCGCGGGGGAAGTTCCTTTTAGAGTCGAACATGCCGCAGACTTGGGAACTGCGCGGATGGACTCTTTCACCGGGTGCTGTTGTGAAGTGGACCCGACTTGCCGAGCCATTGTCTCAACAACTTCGTTGGTCTCATTTGGTTTCTCCAATTGAGTGGGTGGTCCTCGGCCTTATCGAGCGTCATCGGACGATGATGAGATTTCCATTGGTGGCTCATCATCAAAATTAAAGGTTTGACGAGTAGTCTTGAGATCGACTTGCTCGTCTTTGGGAACATCCGTTGGTGAGTCTTTTGGATCATCACGGGGGATGACTCGCTTCTTCGCCGCCTTCGATCCCGAAGAAAGGTTACATCAGGATTATCTTGGGAATCATGAAGCGCGCTTATCTCCTTTTCGGATGGATCAATGATTGCAAGAGGGATGTTCTCTTCGGTTGTTTTACCCCGGAAGTCTCAACCTCCGTGGCCTTCATTACCTCCAGCAGGTCTCGATTGCAATGAGGCTTGGCTTCCCTTTCGACACGGTGTCACTGTCTTAGGGTCTTCTCGTGGTGGCATCCATTGGAGTCTCAACCCCATGGATTGCACTTTCATCTCCCAGTGTTAACTCCAGGGCATTCCTTAAGCCGCGTGCCTGTTCGCATCGCGCGTCATTAGCCTTCAGAGCGGTTGGCACCACCGGTGACAGTCTCGGCTATGCCTCGAGCTTCGTTGATGGCAACTGCTGTTCGTTTGGTGGTTGTACTTTCTCCACTTCGCCTTCTTGATTCGTTGTGGAGTCATCTGCAAAGCATTCTCCGACCTTGCTGCGGTGGAGGAGTTTCCCCTCACCGGGGCGCACTTGAGTGACTTGGAATGGGGTCACTCGTCTCCAAACTCTGGCTGTTTCTATTGAGTGTTCAGCCATCGGGGAAGGTGGTAAGACACCTTCAATAGGGGTTGGCTCGACCGGGGTCCCCACTATCCCGATTTCATCGCCGATTCCTTATTGCCTTCTTCCGAGTGAGTGGGGAAGTGGTGGCGAATAACAACTTGATGGCGATTTCTTTGAACCACTCCCATTGGATCAATTTCGGCTATGTTCGAGGACTCTCCTGGTCCCTCCATCAATCTTTGCTCGTGAAGGATTCGGATTCGTGTAATGCTTGCTGCATTTGCAACTCTTCCGGGGCATCGGTAGGGTCCAGATCCTCATCATTGTCAGATAAGACATCAAGGAGATGATGTGTGTTTACGTGGTGCGGAGATAGGCGCGATCTTGCCTTTTCACGTGCCTCGCCTTCCTCTGCCTGTCTTTCCTTCTCCTTGTCCTTGAAGATCTGCAGGATATCGTGCGCTTGTCTTCATCCGATCTTTGGGGGAGCACAGTGGTTAATCGAGGAAGTTTAACGATTCTTCTTCTTCTATAAACTCGGGCCGTTGGAACTGTTCCCTTGATTTACTCAATTTCCATTTCCTCCACTCACGCAGACGATTTTGGATGTCCGGGTAAGGTGGGGATAGGATCATCACATCACTATCACTCTATCGCCTTCGTCTTGTGTCTCGTTGTGCGGATTACGGCTATTTCTTGATTGGCCTCTCACGAACGCCACAGACTTGGTTGTTTCATCAATTACATCCTGGAGACTCTACTTCTCCAGCCGATCTCAGATCTGCTCGGTGAGTGGCGACTCACCCCGGTTTCTCAAGCTCGGAGTGCTTGATGATTCTTCTTCGTCTCTAGTTTGTACCGAGGGATTTACGGTTCGGAGAGATGGTTTTTCTTAAGTCTTGGGGCGGCGGGGGTCGTGCTAGTGTTTTCTTACGAGGAGGTGGTCGTCTTGGCTTATCGTTCTCCTCCTTTTGACGATCGGAGAAGGTATTTGAGAGTCCTTCTCGACCGCTTTTCTTCGGGACAGAGACACTAGGCTGCGGGGCGGGTGACTCTAGCTGCGGGCGAGGAGCGAGTTTGACTTTTTTTGCGCAGGGGCGATCTTCTTCTTAGCATTGCGTGCGGCAGCTTTTTCTTCTTTGGTGGAGAGGAAACAATCTGTATCTTCTTGGTCAGTGATTCCCCCTCACTTGTGTCGCTCTCTTGGCGTAGGCTCTCTCTCGTGCGCCGAGGAGAGAGGTTTGATCTGAACATCCTCTTGTTAACATGGAACGCCTTTCCATGTCTAAGAGGGACTCCTTTCACCTCCATCATCCGGCCAATCACCAGGCCTTATCCTAGGGATCCTCCAAATGTGCCATCTTCCTTGAAGGATTTGTTCCCTACATTTTGGCATAGTCTGCTTTGTGAGACAAACTCATTTGATTTATTTTCCTTTCTTCAATGATCGCGGCCATTACGATCAACTTTGCTTTTGATTGGTCAAAGCCGCCAAATTTGATGTCAATACATTTGGCAACTATGTCCAACGACTTGTGGTAGTCCTCCTTCAACCTCTTATTTTCTTTGTGTAAACAATTTTATCAAAGATAGTCGGGCTTGGCTATCTCCTTCCAAGCGGCGATCAAGTTTACATCGGCCGTTAATTTCGATGCTCCTTCCGTTGGTAATGAGCAATGTTTAGCCAAATCCTTGGCGAGAGATGGTGAACTCCTTTCCGTGAATGCAGATGACTTTATTCCTTCATCGTGAATCTCGGCGTTCACATAGAATTGTGCGACCTTCTCCACATAGGTCATCGAAAATTCCATCGTCGAAACGATTTCGGCCGGTCATTTGGAGTTTTTCAGCTATTTTCTTTATGAGGCGTCATTGGACCCCTGTTTGACCATGCCCTCGAAATCACGGTAGAACCGGTGTGGATTTGCTTTCCTAACTTGATAAAATCATAAGTTGGTGCCATTTTTCAGATTTTATCGAAGAAAACTTCGGAATTGATTTGAAGATAGATAGGGTTTTGAGAGAGTTTTTGCTTCGAGAGAGAGAGAGAGAGATGAACAGTTTTGATAGTGTGTGAGAGAAACGGGCGAAAATGGTTTAAGTATGGTTTATGAAAGGGCGTGCGGGTGGTTTTGAAATGTGATCAAAATCAACGGTTTAGATTTTGCACGCCTATTTAGCATTTAATGTCTCGTATTTAATGCGGCAAAGCATTTATATCCAATCATAAGCTTGGTGTGCGGCTTTATGTCTGTACACATCATCATTATGTCGACGTCATTCTTAAAAACATTCCCGCTTAGTAAAAACGATTGCGTTTTTGTCACTTTGCTCATAAGTGACTCGGCTTATCCTTTAGCCGATTTAACTCATCTTCTCACGAGTTCTCTTAGTGACTCACTAACAATGGTGACTTAGTATATATTTGTCTTTCCAATACTGGTGATGTACTTAGCTTGATTTGTGAGTTCGGCTCTTTTCCTTTTTTTTGTTCCATTTCTTTTCTTTGAGTCTTCTCAATGTCGGCTCAATTAACTCCAACTCATGCTTGAGTTCTCCAAATCTTGACTCACATAATGGTTTTGTGAAGATGTCGGCCCAATTGTTTATCGGTTGAGATATATTCCACGATGATGTCCTTCTTTTCAACATGATCTCTTATGAAGTGATATCGACATCGATATGCTTTGTTCTTGAGTGCAACACGAGGATTTTTGAGTGATTGCAATTGCACTTGTGTTATCACACATGATTGGAATCTCTTTTTGTTCAACTTCATAGTCTCTCATTCTTTGTCTCATCCATAGGACTTGGGCACAACAATGCCCCGCATGCCTATGTATTCCTTTTGTAGAGGTGGCTATTGAATTTTTCTTTGAACCAGGAAATCACTGTTTTTCCTAGCATTTGACATGTGCCGAGGTTCTCTTCTTGTCAACTCGCATCCAAAGATAGTCAGTCCGAATAGCCAATTAGCTTGAATCCACCTTCCTTTGGATACCATAGGCCAACTTCTTGGCTTCCTTTCAAGTATCTCAATATCCTCTTCTTCTTTGTCATATGGCTCTCTTTTGGAGCAGATTGAAATCTTGCACATACACCTACGGCAAAGGTGATGTCGCCCGCTTCTTTGTAAGATAGAGCAATGATCCAATAAGTGCTCTGTATCTTGTTTGATCTACTGAGCTTACCATCGCATCCATGTCCATTTTGTGATGTATTCATTGGTATTTTCACGAAGACTTCTCTTCCATACCAAATTTCTTCATTAAGTCTCTGGTGTATTTTGTTTGACTTATAAACGTTCCATCCTTCAGTTGTTTCACTTGGAGTCCAAGGAAGAATGTCGAGTTCTCCCATCATGCTCATTTCAAATTTATTTTGCATGAGGTTTGAAAATTTTTCACACATGACTCTTTGTTTGTGGATCAAAAATGATGTCATCCACATATATTTGAACAAGCAAGTATACTCTTTTTGTCTTGAATTCGAAAAGTGTTCTATCTACTTTTCCTTTTGTGAATCCATTTTCGGGTTAGGAATTGTGACAAGGTATCATACCATGCTCGGGTGCCTGTTTCAATCCATACAGGGCTTTCTTGAGTTTGTATACCTTATCTCCAAGAGTCTTCTGCTCAAATCCTGGAGGTTGTTCAACATACACTTCTTCTTCCAATAAACCATTTAGGAATGCACTTTTTACATCCATTTGATATACAATGAAATTCTTGTGAGCTGCATAGGCAAGAAACATCCTTATAGCTTCCAATCTTGCTACGGGAGCAAATGTTTCATCAAAATCTATTCCTTCTTCTTGGCAATATCCTTTGGCTACTAGTCTTGCCTTGTTTCTTACCACAGAACCTTCCTCGTTCATTTTGTTTCTGAACACCCATTTAGTACCAATAACATTTTGATGTGTGGGTCTTTGAACTAATTCCCATACTTTATTTCTTTTAAACGATTGACTCTTCTTGCATAGCTTGAATCCAATGTGTGTCATCCAATGCTTGTAACACATCTTTGGGCTCTATTTTGCGAGATAAAGCATGTGAACATGGCTTCTTGTTGGGTTGGATCTTGTTTTGACACCTTCTCTTATATCTCCAATGACAAGTTTCGTGGATGGTCTCTCGGCCATCTTACATCAGGTTGGAGTAAGTTAGCTTTGGATTGATCGTCTTGCGAGTTGTGTTGTTGTGTTCGACTCTCTCGTAATCACTTAGCCGCAAATTTTCCATTTGTTTTTGAGATTCAGCTATCTCATCTTCTTTCGAGTTTATAATTCGAGCCGAACTTCAAAGATAGGACTCTTAGTATGGTTGGATGATTGACTTGTGTGACTCTTCAAAGTCTTCTCCATTTATATTTGGCTCATCGAATACCACATGAATGGATTCTTCCGCAACCATAGTCCTTTTGTTGAGTACTCTCAGAAGCTTTACTTTCATTTGAGTATCCCAAGAAGATACCTTCATCGGCTTTAGCATCGAAAGCCTTTAGATTGTCCTTGCCATTGTTGTGGATGAAGCATTTACATCCAAATATTCGAAATATGCAACATTTGGTTTTCTTCGGTCAAATCTCATAGGAGTCTTTGTCAATTTGTCTGTTTATCATACATCTGTTTTGAGTGTAGCAAGTTTGTGTTGATTGCTTGACCCAAAATCTTTTGGTAATCTTGCTTGACTAACATGGTCTTTCTTTGCTTCCTTGAGAGTTAAATTCCTTCTTTCGCAACTCCATTCTCTTTGTGGAGTCCTTGCTGGCGATAGTTCATGACCAATACCATTTTCAATACAATCTTGAGTTATTATTCCATTGACAAACTCGGTTCCTCTCACGATCTTATTTTGATAATGGTTTGACTCTTCTCATTTTGAATCCTCTTCATCATTTGTGGTAGTTTTGTAGAGTTTCTTTCTTCTTACACATGAATATTGTCCATGTATATCTTGAGTAGTCATCTACTACCACCAGGGTGTATTCTTTCCACTTATCTTTGTTTGGTTCCTTTGGGCCAAATAGATCCATATGTAGCGGATGCAATATTCTTGTTGAAGATGGGCATGTCCTTTCCTTGAATGAAGATTTGATTTGTTTTCCTTTCGACATGCATCACATATACTCTCCTTCAGTATCTCGAGTCGGAAGTCCTTCCACAAGATTACTTCGTGCAAGCTTGTTAATCGTTTTGAAGTTTAGGTGACTCGGCTTTTTGTGCCACGACCAACTTGATTCAATTTGTGCTCTTTGCTAATAGACAAGTGTTGTGTGTAGCGGTTGACCAATCTACTACATACATGTTCTTTTTTGTCCGCATCCTTGCAATACAACTTCATTCGTTTGGTATCCTTGATTTGGCATATACCCATGTTAAATCCAACATTATAACCCTTGTCCGCGAGTTGGTGATGCTTAACAAGTTGAAGTTGAGTCCTTCAACATATGCAACATCCGAGATTTCTAATCCGTTCCTTTTGATAGATCAATGCCTCTTATTTCACCTGGAGCTTCATTTCCACCAAATATGACTTTTGCTCCTTTAACTTCCTTGAATTTTGACAGATTTTTCTTGTTTCTGTCATATGTCCGGGAATGTACCGCTATCCATGTACCAGGTTCCTTGGCTTTCATTTATTCCTTGAACACGCAATCAAGGAAATTAAGTTTTAGGTACCCATATTTATGCAGGTCTGAGGGGTTAGAGTTGTAAGATGATCCAACCAACTTATAGCCAAATGATTTGACTCTAAGGGGTTGCCATCTATCGATGCCATAATCATAATTAATCTTGGCAAATTGCTTGGGGATTTTAGGTTCATACAAAGTTGTCTCTTTTGTCTGTATGCTGTGTATATGTTTTAGCAATCGCCTTCTTTGGGTAATTGTGGTGTCTCTCGAGTCCAGTGCCTAGGTGCATATTTGTCTTTGATGAAAGCTCTTATACTTTTGGAATGGCCTTTCTTGAGTTCTAGGCCTTTGCCATTTGGGCTTATATTCCATAAGTCTATCTTTGATAGTTTTCATTATTCCAATCGGCTTGGCTTGGATATTTTCTATCATTCCCATCATATGTATTTCTTTTATAGATTTTTGGGATTTTTGGTAGCTCTGCTTCTTCTTTCTGAGTATTTTTTGTTTGGAGTTTTTTGAGGAACTCGGGTGAATCTCTTCTCGGCGCACTCATTGGTTGTTTTCCTTTTCCTTTATAACCAAGGCCGGTTTGCTTGTAATTGTGCTTTGGAGTGAATGTGTGTGTAACATTTAGAGTTTTGGATTTTTTTGACTCTTCATTGCTTGAAGATCCTTTTTCCAAAATCACTTTTGGAGTTTGACATAGCACGGAGGAATTAAATCCTAAGCATGTCTTGTCTCCACATTCTCTTTGACTCATAATAAGATCATCCAATGATTTAGATGCCTTAGTGAATGAGGCAATAACATTTTTGAGGTCATTCTCCTCTTCTCTATGGTAGCAATTTCGCTATTAACTTAGCATTTTCGGCCTTTAAATTATCATTCTCATCACTATTTGACTTAGAGTACTCGGCTCCTTAGTCGACTTTGAGTTTTGGCTCTTAGTAAGGTGTTTTCCTCATTTAATAGTGTGTGTGTGAGGATTTAATGTGTTCAAAATCTTTCATCATTTTGCCTAATGAATCATAAAGATCGAGTGGGTGATGAAGTGTGTGTGTCACGATCACTATCACTAGAGTCCGAGTTTGATGAGTTAGAGTGTACCTCATCTTCTTGGTCGGAGTTGATCCTGTTCCTTGGCCATTAAACAGATCGGGCTTCTTCTTGAGTCACTTGAGTAGTCGCCTTCACTTCTTTCTCAATCATTTGTCTCTCTTGACTTGGTTGTTTCAGTGATCTCTGAGCCAACATTGCCTTTTTCTTTTCTTGTCTTTTTCTCGAAGACCTTTCTTCTTCTTCTTCATTCTGTATTTGTTGACTACGAGGATATGGGCAATCAATGGCATAGTGACCTGGTTGTCTACTGATTCAGATAGATATTCAACCTTTTGATCGACTCTTTCCATTCTTGGATTGTCCCTTTGATATTATGTTCTCTTGGTTGGCCCATCTTCCTTTGACTTGGAGTGAGTGAGTGTCTTACGGAAGATTCACCCTTTCTCTCTTGTAGTTCTTATTGAAGAACTTGTTGAACCTTTTAACCATCGGGCTATTTCTTCCGGATCAATGACTTATTTGACCTCGGCTCTCTTCCCATCTTTAACAATTAGAGCATTGTTTTGGGTGTTGTCTCTTCCTGGTCTTTTCTTCTCGGCTCAAACTCGTAGGCTTTGAGATCCGAGCATAATTCATGATTGGATGTCTTTGATAGGTCCATGGAATGTCTCGAGTGCCATGACCTTCATTTCTCATTCAGTGGAAGAATTTTTAGGATCTTCATACACATTTCTTCGTGTATATTCCTTTCCAAGTGCGAGATAGCTCATTGGTGATTTACGTGAACCGAGCATCCGGTTGATCCAGGTTTTCTCCTGAGATCATTTTGAAGTTCTCAAATTTCGACGACCCGGCGATAATTTGTTTTCTTTGATTTGCTCACGAGCCTTCACAAATCAATGTTAGCTTGTCCCCATTTCTTTAGCCGTTTTGTATGATTTGACTTTATTGAACATGGCTTTGTCAAGGTTTTGTAAAGGATGTCCTTGGCTACATTGTCAGGTTGTATCTTTTTTTGTCATCATTTGTCCATTCGGTTCTTGGTTTTTCAACCATGACGAGTGCAGGGGCAACATCCTCTTCTCCTTCAAAGTGCGACTCTTCTACAAGTTTGTGTTCACCTTTAAGATTTGCGGTGGCCCATCCTCTATCACTATCCACATCTCATGATGTAATCTTTGATAGATGAGCACGCATCAATTTTCCAATCATCAAATTCTTCAATAGTGAACATAGGGATGCGTGTCAAATTTGCTTCCATGATAATAACTTTTAATGATAAAAGGAGTTTTGAAAGTTTAAGTACTAAAGCGGACTTTGAAAAGTTTGGAGATCTAGTTCAAGGTAACGGTGCGGAAGGTTCAATGAACCAACCGCTCGATACCACTTGTAGGTCCCAAGGGGTGTAAGTGTAAGGTTTAGAAGGGGTGGTTGAATAAACCTTACCAAATTTTCGATTTAGTCCTTTTAAATATTCGAGTTGATACTACACAATTTGTGTCCTTGGTGGACAAATGATTTAGATAATCAGTAGAGTTAGTCTCTCAACGGACTCAAGCGAGGTTTTGTTGATGGAATAACTCGGTTGTTAAGTCTAAATTAACTCAAACGTGGTTTGTTTTTCAGCGGGAAGACTTAACACCCTTAAGTTTGATTAAGCAAGGATTTAGTGCTTGGTTTAGTACTTAGAAATTATCAAGTGGATAGCAAATTTATCGTGAGATATAAGCAATTAAGATGCGAGGAATTAAAGTCTTTGAAATGTAAATGACACAATAAAATTTTTATAGAGGTTCGAAGATGGGGTAATTCTTCTACTCCTCTCTTCTCCAACTCTGGAGGAATCCACTAGGTATTGATCGATATACAAAGTGGTATGATCCGGATCAAGTCTTGATCACACGGTGACTTGATCCTTTGGGACTCGGTCTGGAGATGCCTTGATCACTCGGTGGCTTCTGCGACTCGCCTTCTTCACGGGGTAGTTGCTTTGCTACTACGACTCACTTGCTCAAGCTCTTTGGATTTGATCACGAAGCCCTCCAAAAGCTCAAGACTTGGTTCGACCACGAACCTTCCTACAATCCTTCGTGGAGTGTAGACCCTTAGTTTTTCAGTATTTTCCTCTTCAAGCGATTGAAGTTATCTTTCCTTCACGGTGAGTGTTGGATTGATGTTTTTCGTAGTGTAAGCTTGAGGATTGAGAATATTTTGATTTTCTAATAATTGCTTGAACGTTTTTGGTTCTGGTCCGTTCTTAGTTTTTTTTTTCTCAAATAAACTCCTCAGCCTTTTATATTGATCTTTCAAAAATTTGCCCGTTGAAGAGATAGGCTTATTTTTGAAAGTCACTTGCAGTCGTTGGCTTGTCTTCTTGCGATCCTTGGAATTGCCATTTCCTCGTATGAATTGTTCTCCAGCTTTTCAGAGTTCGACACGGTGTAGTGCTTCCCATTGGTTAATTCCTTTTGCACGCTTCTGGGACTGAGCACTTCGAGAAAGGTAGTATGGAGATATTACTTGTTTAAGTAATTCTCTTGATTTCTGTGCAACGGATCTTTTTCAGTTATCTCGACTTGACTGCATTTCTTTGCTTTCCCAGGTGACTTAGAGTCGACTTCCAATCATGGATGACTCTTTGTCACTTCAACTTGAGACTTAGCTCTTCTTGAGTTGACTTGGCGATACTCTACTCATTTGCATCTCAGCTGCTTCTTCTTGATAGAGTTCCGTCTACTCTTCTTTGCCATACTCACTGTCTTGCGGTGAGTCTTCCTTCTAGTTCTCCGGTTGTCTTCTTGCATGTTTGGGCGTAGGCGACTTAACTCGGCTTGATCACCCTATTTATTACAATGCATTTTACAAAAAGAATGGGGTGCCAACTTCCTATTCTAAGTTTTACATGGCATTCATCAAAATCTAAACAATAAATTTCCTAACAGTTTGCTAAAGCTGCTTAGTAGGATGGTCTCCACCATCGGTGTTGGCTTCTTTTGCACCTTTTTCTGTTTTTCGCTTTGTGTTGTGGTCTTCATCTTGGTCAGGGAGATTCTCCGGTTGATTTGTGGGTGATGATTGGCTCGGCTCGTTTATTTCCCCTGGCCTCTTGACTTTGTTGATGATTTGGTTATTCATTTGAATTAGCTTATAACCTCACTCATAGAACACGCTTCTTTTGTTTGCTTTTCGAGTTGTTGTTCATTTCTTTTCCTTTTGGTGCTTATGTTGCAATTTGTTAGGCCATCGAATGTTTTGATGGTTCTCCTTAGTTTTACTTGAACTTTTCGATTGTGTTCAAGAAAATCTCCAACCCATTTGGTTGACCGCATGCGTTGTGATTGAGTTTTTATATAATGTGCTTTCGTTTCGAAAAAAAAAACCTGCTGGTACTTGCAACTGACTAGAGTTAATAATATTTTTATTTTATTCATCATGCAATTGGTGATTATATCTTGATTCTGTTGCCGAAAATCAAATTGATTTATCTAAAGATTTGGAGGCTATTGGCTACAACAAATTCTTGGCTTGTTAATTGAAGATTAACTTGTTTATTCTAGCACTTAGTTTAGATTTGTTTTAATGTTGTTGTAACATTGGAATGCAAATCATTAAATTGGCTTTCACATGTTAGTCGTTTATTTTCTGTTTGATCTTACAAGTCAAATTGGATTTTATTCTAGCACTTAGTTTAGATCAATCGCATGCTCTCTAGATGTTGCTAACTAAAATTTATTATGTTGGCATGCTTTTATTTCAATTGGATATTTCCTCTGTATTAGTATTCTGCCAATTATATTAGTTGTACTAACTTTTAATTGTTGGTTCGAATTTATTTTGGACTAATAAATATATACTCGTCTTTATTTGAAGTGGAAGGAAATCGCGTTGGACCATTATAATAGAAATAAAGTTGAACAAGTTTAATATATATTTGTTCTTGTCGATTTGTTCCGATTAATCGAAGTACTAAACTTTGATTTATATTTTAGAAATGGTTTCGATTTGAACTTGGGAGTTAGATTGGCGCGAATGACAAATGTTACGCCTAATCGATTGTGCCCAATCAATGGTTAACCCGGTTATGCCTCGGATAGTGGTTAATCCCACTTTGTTAATGTGCCGATGAATCATGGTGAGAAAGGAGAAATTCAACGGTTTGGATTTCAAACGTTGCGGCAAAAATCTTTGCTTTAGTTGACGACGTTGAACCTAGCAAGGATCTTGGACGAAGATCTTCCAAAGTTGAGTGAGGATGAAAGGATGTTCAAGCGCTCACGCGGTTGATATTTGGAATCATGCAGATTTTCTTTGTAGGAATTATGTAATGAATGGTTTAGAGATCCATTGTATAATGTTTATAGCTCTAAACGAACTGCTAAAGAATTGTGGGAGTCATTAGACCACAAGTATAAGTCTGAGGATGCAGGGGCTAAAATTTATTTTAGTTGGCCGATTCCTAGACTTTAAAATGGTTGATTCCAAGTCTGTAATAAGTCAAGTGCAAGAATTTCAGATAATTATACATGATATTCTTCTTTGAATGAATGATTTTGAGTGAAACTTTCCAAGTGACTACAATAATTGAAAAATTGCCACCAGCTTGGAAAGATTTCAAGAACTATCTGAAGCACAAATAAAAGGAGATGAACATTGAAGAACTGATTGTTAGGCTTCGGATTGAAGAAGATAACAAAGGTTCTGAAAGGAAAATGCTCAATCATGTAGTTTTGCTAAAGCCAATGTTGTGGAGCATGGCGAAAGCTCTAAAGGGAAAAAGAAAACGGGAAAAGCGGTAAAGGGTTCAATAATTGGGGACCAAAAGGAGGCATTTCAAGAAGCAATTCGAAGGAAAATGCTTCAATTGTGGCGGCAAGGGTCACAAGGCTTCGATTGCAAGAAACCAAAGAAGAACCGAGAGGCTAACATGGTTGATGACATTTCTAAGGAGGTGTCGATTTGAATCTTGTTCTTTGTGATTTCGGAGGTGAATCGGTGAGTTCAAACCCAAACCAATGGTGAATTGATATTGGTGCCACCAAGCATGTGTGCTCCAATAAAGAGATATTGAAGACCTTTGAGGCTATTGAGAATGGCGAGAAGTTTGTATATGAGAAATTCTATCACCCTCGACATCAAAGGTCAAGGAATGTGGTTTAGAAATGACGTTCGAAAAGGAGCCGACTCTCACGAATGTGTTATATGTGCGGATGTCCGTAAAAACTTGGTGTGCGGATCGCTTTTAATTAAGCATGATTTTCATGTTGTGTTTGAGTCTAATGTTGTAACTTTACTCAAAAATAGAATGTTTGTAGGAAAATGATATGTAACTGATGGGCTTTTTAAGCTCAGTGTAATGGTTGTGAAACCAAAAGACAATAAAATGAAGAATGCTTCTGTTTACTTGCTTGAGTCTTCCAATTTGTGGCATAGTAGACTAGGACACGTTAATTATGATACTTTACGTAGATTAATTAACTTGAATTATATACCAACATTCCATATTAATTCCAAGCACAAGTGTGAGACTTGTGTTGAGGCAAAGTTAATAAGGACATCATTTAAAAATATTGAAAGAAATAATGAACCACTTGATTTAATTCATACCGATGTATGTGATTTAAAATCAACACAAACACGTGGTGGCAACAAGTACTTCATTACTTTTATTGATGATAACACAAAGTATTGTTATGTGTATCTTCTTAAAAGTAAAGATGAAGCTATAGAGAAATTCATTCTCTATAAAAATGAAGTTGAGAATCAACTCAACAAGAAAATTAAGGTGCTAAGAAGTGATCGTGGAGGTGAATATGAATCACCATTTGTTGAATTATGTGCCCAACACGGAATTAGACACGATACAACAACAACTTATTCACCTCAACAGAATGGCATTGCAGAATGGAAAAACCGTACACTTAAAGAAATGATGAATGCCATGTTATTAAGTTCTGGCTTGCCTCAGAACATGTGGGGGAAAGTCTGTCTTGTGACTAATTACCTTTAAATAAGGTACCCGTAAGAAATTAGACAAAAGCACTTACGAGCTATGGCATGGAAGAATGTCATCCTACAAATACTTACGAGTGTGGGGGTATCTTGGTAAGGTTGCTATACCTATACCAAAGAAGGTGAAGGTAGGTCCCAAAACTGTTGACTGCATATTTATTGGATATGCACAAAACAGTGCTGCTTATCGGTTTCTTATGCATGAATCTAAAGTTGAAGATATATACAAGAATAAATAATTGAATCGAGAAATGCCTCGTTCTTTGAAAATGTATTTCGAGTAGATCGAGAGAAGAAGCAAGCTCTTCTAAACGGATACATGATTGATAGAACAAGAGCAATGAAATAAAGAAGAAGAGGTAGAACTTAGACGACAAGCGAGATAGGATAGAAAAATCTTTTGGTCAGATTTTCTAACCTACATCTTTGGAAAGTGAACCTCAAAGATATAGAGAAGCTATAACTTCTTCTGAAGGACCATTATGGAAAGAGGCCATAAAAAGTGAAATTGATTCCATGTTGCAAAACCATATCACGGGAACTAGTGGATCTTCCGAAGGAAGTAAACCACTAGGTTACAAATGGATTTTCAAGAAGAAAATGAAAGGCGAGATGGAACAATTGATAAGTATAAGGCTAGACTTGTAATTAAAGTTACAGACAAAAAAAGGGCCTTGATTACTTTGATACATATTCTCGATTCGAGAATAACATCCATTAGATTGGTACTTGCAATTGCCGCTTTGCAGAATCTTGAAGTACATCAAATTGACGTAAAGCGCTTTTCTAAATAGAGATTTAGAAGAGGAGATTTACATGAACAACCTGAGGGATTCTCTGCTTTGAGCAAGAGAACAATGTTTGTAAACTGGTCAAGTCATTATATGGCTTGAAACAGGCAACAAAATAATGGCATGAAAAATTTGATAATGCCATGAAAGAGTGTGGATTTAAAATAAATGAGTGTGATAAATGTGTTTATTTTAAAGACACTGAAAATGGCTATGTTATTTTATGTCTTTATGTAGACGATATGCTTATCATTGGAAGTAATGATAAAATAGTTAAATCCACAAAAGATATATTGAACTCGAGGTTTGACATGAAAGATATGGGTTTAGCTGACGTGATCCTCGGAATAAAGATTTCTAGAATTTCAAATGGACTCACACTTGATCAGTCACATTATGTGGATAAGATTCTAGAAAACTTTAGTAAGGATGACACGTCATTAGCTAGAACTCCTATACACACATGTCAACATCTATTAAAAAATAGAGGTGAGGTTGTGTCTCAATTGGAATAATCACGAGTCATAGGAAGTCTGATGTACTTAATGAGTTGTACAAGACCAGACATTGCTTATTGATCGCGAAAATTTTACCTCAAGCGTACGGTGTCAAGTTTTAGTATAGGTTTTGAAAGTAGGGTTATCGTCTCCACAGGGATTGTTATCGAATTTTATACTAAGTATTATAATTAAAATAGCTTAACTCTATCTAGAATTCGAAAAGAGAGGAGGATTTATTAAATTAAAAATAAAACTAAGAATAAGCAAATAAATTGGTTCAGACAATTAATCAAACACGTAGAAGATGAATTCTAGAGGGTTGATTTCACCTAGTTATCCCCTATGTTTTCAATCCAGTTTATTAATCACAAGTTATCAATCTATAAGCCAATATTCCTACCGTTTATCACTTCCTCTCTCGAGTGCCAAGTGATTTAGGTTCCAATTTACGATTTCGATATCTCTATAAAAATCATAAATTAAACCTTTATCGTTATTTGGTTTCACATTTTTGCAACCTAGCAAGGTAGACAAGAAAACAAAACTCGTGGAACCATGGAATTCGGTTATGGGTGAGAAATTGAAAATTAAAGCACATACATAATGCCCCCAAGTAGAAAATATAGTGCTATGTCAAAAACATAAGCATAGATATGCAAGATAGCACTAACCAATGTGAAATTGTCATTGGGGCATTTTATCAAACACCTCATATGCATGAATTTGGGCAAAGATAGTGAATGCAATGGATAACTCAATTCAATCCCAAAATTAACACCAAGCCTAAGTCTAGCATTAGCAAACAATCCACAAATCAACAACAATTATCTGAGCACTACTACAATCCAATCACACAACAATCACAAGGTGGGGAAAACCATGAGGTGGGGTTTGGAAGTTGCAAACTTACCAAATAATGAGTGGATGAGATGAAAAGTGTGTGGTGTTAGAGTGTTCATTTGTGAAGGTGGAATGAAATATGTGGGAGTTGCACAAATAAGAGGGGTGGGGTATGATGCAACTTACTCCTCCTAAGAATGCAAAAATAAAAAAAATAAAAACAACTACTAAATTATATTAAACTAAGAAAGCAATAAAAGGGGCTTGGGTTCCCTCCCCAAGAAGCGCTAAGTTTAAAGTCTTGACGGACTATGTCGATTATCCTCAAGTTGGGGTGGTCTCCAATAGGCATTTATCCACATTGCCGCCAGACACTTCCCAACCTTCAATGTCTTGACTATATTCCCAACCATCCGCTTACCATCATTTAATTCAAATTTTAGCTTTGTTGGTTGGATGGATGGTGAATACAACTTTCTCTGATTTGCCCGCAATGTTAGCTCCCCGTTTCTACATCGATCAAAGCTTTGTGATGTAGCTAAAAATGGCCGCCCAAAGATTATGGGTATTTTCTTGTCCTCGTTCACGCCCAACACTACAAAATCCAGGGAAAAACAAATTTATTAATTCTTACCAACACGTCTTCAATGATTCCCCACGGATAGGCGATGGATCGATCGGCGAACTACAAAGTGATATTGGACGACTTCATCTCCCGAGCCCAAACTTCGTCACATCGAGAAAGAGATATAAGATTCACACTGGACCCAAGATCACAAAGTGGCTTCTCAAAGAAAACTCCTCCAATGGTACAAGGAATAGTGAAACTCCTGGATCCTTCATTTTAAAGGCGGTTTATTCTCGACTATTGCACTACACTCCTCCGACAAATAGACAGTCTCAAAATCTTCCAAATTCATTTTCTTGGATTCCATTGGTTTCGCATAAATAGGTGATTCCGGGACCGGTGAATTTTTGCTTCATTTTTACATAAAGCGCATTGCGAGTGCTCTCTCGGATTAACCTCGTATCACTTGGGAACTTTCCCTTGCCGCAATGAATTCACGATTTGTAGCCAATCGACCCATTTGTGTCTCGATCGACCTAATATGCGTCTCCATTGTGCTCATCTTAGCATTGGACCATCAATCTGCGCCTCACTCCTGTTCATTCGATTCCTGGTCTCTCCGATGAATGAGCCGAGCGTCTCCTCAGCGATCGCTTCTTTTCACCTCCGAGTGCATTGGAACTGGATGGGTTTGGATAACCGAAGGTGGATTCAATACATTCTTGTTGTTGTTATAAGAGAGATTCTCATGATTGCGAAATCCCGGGTGGTAGTGAGTTTGTAGTGAATTACCTCTGTTATTAAAATTACGGTTATTCACATAATTGACTTGCTCGGCCTCATGAGTGGCGTATGCGTGAGCGAGCTGCGGGTGGGAGTGCGGCTGGCGTGGTGTGTTGCGAGTATTCATGATTGTCAATTGCTTTGTCGACTCGAGATTTGAGTGCCAAAGCTGACATTATATCCAGCTCAAGAACACCGGCAACTGACTTCGGCGTTGATCTCTCGGAGGGCCATTGATAAGCTGTTTGTGGCCATTTCTCCAAGTAGAAACAAGGCCTCAATCGGTGTTTTAGCCATCAATGTACCTCCCGATGCCGCATCTAGTATCGTCCTCGTATGCCCATTCACCCATTGTAGAAAATCTTGAACCCTTTGCCGTTTGCATAGCCATCTTTGTGGGCATCTTCGCAATGCAGATCTTTAAATCGCTCCCAATCTTCGTATAACGGCTCAAAATGAATCATTGGGCCCGGGCTATCTCGCTCTTTAGTTGGTGTCTTCTTTGGGAGGAAAAATTTTGCTAAGAATTTTTGAGTAAGATCATCTCGGCTCGTAATACTCCCAGGGGCGAACGTGCGTAACTCTCATGTCGGCCTTATCCCGGAGTGAAAGCGAGAAAAGCCTCAATCGAATGGCCTCATCGATTACACCATTCATCTTGATGGTGTCGCAAATTTTCGGAATGTGACGGATGTGTATTGATCATCCGATGGACTCCCCAAATCGATTCTTGAACCATGCTTATGAGGCGGTTTCAATTCAAATTATTTACATTAATGGGGCGCACAATTAGGAGTAGTTTAAGTTCACGGGTCGGCAAAAAGTAATCCTGGATTGCCCTTTCTCGGTGCCTGTTTGTGGTGGCACATTTACGACCTGATTTACATTATTCTCCTCGTCCCCCTATCGCCATTGCTCGATTCTCTGCTTTCTTTGCTGCTCGGATTGCTCGAAGTGTCCTTTCAATCTCTGGATCAAAAGAAAGCAAATTAATATCTTTGGAATCTCGCATAAACAGACAAGTCAAATGAGAAAAATAAAATTATAATTCTATACTAGTCTAGATTAGGATTAAGACTACGTGGTAATAGTATTAGTTTAAAATAGGATAAAACAATCCCCGGCAACGGCGCAATCGCGAAAATCTTACCGCAAGCGTACGGTGTCAAGTTTTAGTATAGATTTTGAAAGTAGGGTTATCGTCTCCGCAGGGATTGTTATCGAAATTTATACTAAGTACTATAATTAAAATAGCTTAACTCTATCTAGAATTCGAAAAGAGAGGAGGATTTATTAAACTAAAAATAAAACTAAGAATAAGCAAATAAATTAGTTCAGACAATTAATCAAACACGTAGAAGATGAATTCTAGAGGGTTGATTTCATCTAGTTATCCCCTATGTTTTCAATCCAGTTTATTAATCACAAGTTATCAATCTATAAGCCAATATTCCTACCGTTTATCACTTTCTCTCTCGAGTGATTTCCAATTTCTGACTTCGATATCTCTATAAAAATCATAAATTAAACCTTAATACGCTCAGGCTTCATTTGGTTGGCATTAATGGGTGGGATATCACACCAATTTCTAATATTTCACTCCCATTAATTAGTTTGGTTCAAAGTTGCCAAGCCCATGAAAAAGCAAGGGCCCAGTCTACTATCCATCCAAAATAGGTATACCATATCCCACTAGTGGGGTGGGATACAATTTCACTCCAATTCGATAGGAAGTACATTTACATTTCTACCCCCATTTACCTTACCCAACATTGTGCAGAGTAGGAAAACTCATTGGACCAATTCCCCATTTTCCTCTTCAAAGAAGACTCCTTTGTCTACTTTGACACTTCATTGTCACTCTAAATTTCTCTTAATTAAATGCATCAGGGTGTATATATATATTCGTTCTTTAATTTCGAGATTTGTTTCGATTTGGGTTGGGGAGGTTTAGTCGAGAATTTTCTAGGGATTTTTTTTTTTCGCGAGATTGATTGCCAATATTTGAAGATTATTGGTTTTGGATTGACACGAAAGTTTATAAGTGGAATTCTTTGATCGTTTCGTTGAATGGGCGCAGGAAAAATACAAGAAACCTTGCGCTTGTGCAGATATGAAATCTTCTCCACGAAAATCATTGTGATTTTACTTTCTTTTGCGTATCACGGATGGTAGGTTTTACTTCTTTATTGGCTTTTGATTTGTACCCACTTGCTCTCTGTCTCTTGCATTGAGTTGTGCTCAAAATAATAATAGGCCCGAGTTCGGCCCGTGTTCGCGGGCTGCAGCCCTTCGTCGCGCACCACGCGCGCCTGGAAGTCGTATGTTCTTCTTCTTTTTGTATCGCCAGGTAGCGTTGCGGCCCCAGGAGTGGCGTGCTTACCTCTTTGCTGCCGATCGCCTGCTGCTGCATGCATACCGATGAGCGCTGGCTGGGCGCTTTAAGTCTCTTCTTTGCATTTCTTTGTGCATTTGGGCACTGCGCCCTAACTTTTGAAAAGCGCAGCGCGCATTCTCCCTCGCTCCGTTGTACTAATTTTGGTGCTGTATTTTCGATCATGAACATTCCTTTTCCACTTTTCAACTTCTAAAATGCGATTTTCACCTTCCAAACACATTTTTCATCGTTTTTTTACCAATTTTGGCTTCCAAGATTAGTCCCGACTCTCAAGCGACAACTTGTGACACGAACTCGACTCAAACGACAACTTGTGACACGAACTCGACTCAAACGACAGTGAAATACTCGAAAACACGGCAAAATCCTAGTCTAGAATACTCAACACTTTGGTATAAAACCAACTTAACACTTATGCAGTGAGTAAATTAAGCAGATACACGAGTAATCCAGCACATGAACACTGGAAAGGTATAGTGAGAATACTAAGGTATTTAAGATACACTTGTGATTATGGACTGCACTATACAAGATATCCATTTGTTATTGAAGGATACAACGATGCTAATTGGATATCTGATATTAAAGACTCTAAGTCTACAAGTTGATTTGTATTCACTTTAGGAGGTGCAGCCATATTGTGGAAATCTTCTAAGCAGACGGTTATAGTTAGATCCACAATGGAGTCTGAGTTTATAGCTTTAGACAAGAGTGGAGAAGAAGTTGAATGGCTTCGAAACTTCTTGGAAGATATTCCAAAGTAGCCAAAGCTTTGTGCCGGCAATTTGTATACATTGTGATAGTCAATCGATTGGCGGGCGTAGAGCAATATGTATAATGGTAAATCTAGACCCGTTTGTGGTAGACACAATATCATTAGACAACTACTCTCAACTAGTATTATCTCTATTGACTATGTGAAGTCAAAGGATAATTTAGCGATCCAGATTAACCAAAGGATTAAATCGAGAGTTAGTTGCAAAATCATCAAGAGAAATGGGACTTAAGCCTCCGGAAAAATGAGTTGATACAATGGAAACCCAACCTAGTTATGGAGATCCCAAGATCTAGGTTCAAAGGGACAACCTAATTGTAAAACGACTCTGCAGGATCTTTGTGGGGGATTTTTCCGTTGTCCATTCCTTAACAAAGTGAAGCCCGTGAAAAGAAGAGAATAAGCATTTGGCTTTTAATGATTAAGTGCGTCGGTAAGTAGTTTTTGGGTAGTGTGGGCTACTCTTAAAGAAGAATCACCTATGTGAGAGAGAGGTGGGGCGCTCGAAGAGAATTGTGTGAGGCTCAATTCTTAGAACCTCTTGAGAACCGGCGTATATTCGGGGCCATGAATGAACATAACAATGAGAATCGAAGTATGTTAGGAAGAATCTGTGTGAGGTATATCATCTTTTACACAAAAAGCGAAACGAGTTCAAAGACATCGCGTCTCTTGATCACCAAAAAAGTAAATATATTTTCATAAGGAATGTTCAAAAGATAACATCTACCTATCTATGCGGGGTTCAAGCTGTTGGACTTTATCACCAAATCTTTATTATCCTCGAAATTTCCTTCATGTGGGGGATAGTTGGAAAAGTTGTGAAGGAAATTGCACATTTTGGGGTGCGATTTTCTTGGGAATTCGATTGTCTTGACGACAAAAGTAAAAGTGGATTATTGTTTACTCCGTGAGAACATCAAAATCGAATATTTATTTGTCCAAAATGATATTTGGATGAAGGATAAATTAAATCTTAAAGTGGAGTATTGGAATTAATTTATAAAGAAGAAAACATGTTTTTGTCTTCTTTGAAACATGGGTTTGTCCCATATGGGAAAACTAAGGCATTTTAGACTAGTATATATAATGCCACCTTTTAGTAATGTGTAAGATTATATTGCTTACGGGTTCTTCTACACGCGCGCCGCAGTGGCGTGCAAATCACGGTCGGTTCGAGCTCAGAACCACGACTTGTGTGCGGCGCGACCTACGTACGAATATCGGACCGAAATTGAGCCACATAGTCTAATTTATGTTTCTGAGATTTTTTTATTTTCGAAATTAAATTTTTTAATGATTTTATTTTGAAAATTTAAAATTATCTAGAATGATTAAAATTAATTCCTCGGGTTTAATTTTTGAATTAAAAACAGAATGTGAATAAAGCAAAATTATAATTGTTGTGTAACAACGAGTGTGAATTGTTGTGTAACAAACAATAGATTTAAATTCTCGATAACTTTTACTCTATTAATAGTGAATTTTCCAGAATCGAAACACACTCTTCACTTGCATTCTAATATTCTCAAGCATATTGTTACGTATTTCTCACGGCCTCTGCATTTTTGGTGATAAAGTTCGGGCGTAAGTTCGATTCGTCGGGTAATAAGTAATCCAGTTTTCCGTCTTATCCTGGGAAACAGAAGTCCAGAGTAGGGGACGAATCTGCTTTAAGGATAGTGTGTTCAACACACGATTTGGGCCATTTTCTGTTTATTCGTATTCTGTAATTCAAACTTGTATTTCTGAAATTTTATTTATATTCAGTTTTCAATTATATAAACTGTACTGCGATTTTTGCTAACACTTGGTGTATTGGAAAAATATCATATGAAACACATTAAGAAATAGGAGATTTCGTGTGAAATCGGTGATACCTACAACAGTTAATTTATGTTAGGCTCATTCAGATGCTCATTCTAAAACACCCTCCAATACCACTATTCATTCAAAACGTAAAGTTATTAAGAGTTGTTGAAATTGGTTTGTAATAATTTAGGTCTTGACCCGATTTTGACCAATTATTTAGGTGGAATTATTTATTAGATTTGAAAAATAAATGATATAATCGTAATCTACATGGGTAGATGAATTTAGCATTTTGAATTTTTCAAAACTAATTTCGGGTGAATGAGAAATTAATGCAAAAAGTTAGCCACCTAAATGATTTTGATATATGGAATATGAAAAGGTGAGAATATGTAAAGTCATATCGCGTAGGAAACATATTAAATGTTTGACTAAAATATAAAGCTTCACCACTCATAAAAATAATCATGTGGAGCTCCTTATGGTACACCTAGTGGACCAAGTCAATTTTGACTAGTCTTAGGCTAGCTCAAATAGAGTGCAGAGGATGGTGCGGAGCACCGTCAAGCTTCAGCCGGGCCCGGCCGCGCACGTCACACATAGTCTCATTGGGCGCTTTAGAGGCGCATTTCACACGTACACATCGTCGCGAGGAGTTTTGAGGATCCTTAAAGTTTTGAAAAATTGAACTAGGGTTGGTCCGGTGGCTCGGTGGTGTGGCGAAGCGGATTTCGGTGGTAGTGACTTGGCGAGTCATCCGGTGGCGACTTGTGGCACGCAATGATGCTTGATTGGATGTGTGCATTGGCGACAAGTCACAATAATCGGACACGATTGTCGGTGTGCGGAGATGTATGCGAGGGTGTGTACGCCCGGTTGGATGCAATATGGACTATCAAATCGCAGCTGTTGATCATAGGGCACAATCTGACGGTCATGGTCGATCCGAACCTGGGTGTTGCTCCCTGGGACACATGGAGCTCTACATTAGCAGTCCCCAAAATTCATTTTGCATCAGAAAATTTCGAAATTCATACTCATTCTACATAAGTTCATCAAAGAGAGTTCTAAAAACATCATAATGTTCGCTGATACTTGCGATTTATAGTGCAACTATCGCAAGTTTGTTGTCGTTGTATCTTGGGAGACGATTACTATTTTTCTGTATGCACCGATAGCGGGGCAATCTCGTCTTAAAGACAAAGTGTCCAACTCTTTTCGTACCGATACTCTGCTCAAATTTCTGCAGCCGTTTGATATACACCAACCATATTTTCCAACAAGAGTAAAATATAATTGAAATGAATGGGTCGATTTAAATTATCTTATAACAGTTTAATGTAGAAATATATCTAACGATTCATTGCCACATCAAGTCTTCAAATTGTTGGTTTCAATGTTCAGTCCAATTTGAAACTCGTATTTTTTTTAGTACAAGGTCCTAGAAGGGTGGGATCGGTGGGAATCAATCTCATATCATTGATCTAAATTACAAATACTCAAACAATCGAGCTACGATCAATTCTCGATTTGAAACTCATATTTGATGCTGCTAGAACCCGCATATCACTTCAAGTCAAGAAATCTGATAGATTGGTCCAACTTTTTCTCCAGAGCTGGTGGAATCTTCGGATGGGAACTAGCATGCAACATATAGTACAAAGTTAGGGGGTCCCTAATGTAGTCCCAGTGAGACCCTCCGATGCTCAAGTCAGCGACTGTAGGAGAAATATTCAGAGCACGAGAATGTAATTCGCGGTCATTAATCGAACTTACTTACAAATGGAATTGAGACACATTTTTATACCTACGGCTGAAAAGCGAACTAAACTACTTGATACTTGATTCGAAATCGTTAAAAGCTCGTTTGAGCTCGGTTCGTTGACATAACGAACCAAACTTGAACACACTTTTATATTTGAAAAGATGTAAAGCTCGACTCGCTTAGTAAAAAAAATAAAATATATGTGAAAATATCAAGCTACTCGAGCTCTATGCGTGCTCGACTCGACTAAAGTTCGTTTGAGCTCGATTCGATTATTAGTCAAATCAAGCTCAAACACAATTTTTGAAAGCTCGACTAAAATTCAAACAAGCTTGAATAATACTATTTCGGCTCGACTCGACTCATTTACACCCCTATTTATACCTGGTTTGATTGGTTACATCGGCCTTTTAGGATAAAGTGGGGCGCTTGGGCTGGTATGAGACGCGTACGCCAGAGAATTAATTTGTATTTGTAGCACAATAATTAATAATATTGGGTAATTAATCATATTAAATAAATATATTAAACAAATAATGACTATAATTATGAAATGAAAGTACTCCCCCAAATATTGAATTGGAACTCCAATATAAAAAGAGCGAATCTTGAAGTGTTGCTGGTATTTTAGCAAGTTGTCATGAGGTGCAAAACGTCATTACGGATCAATTAGAATTGCCAATTTTCACACCATTCCATTATAGACATTTTTTACTTTCTCACATAAATTAGGCAATTTTCAGCTAAATAGGTTTTGCTTCAAATTAAAGCACAGATAAAGTGTCGATTTAACTTTTTAAAAAGTCAAAATGAGGGGCCATTGAGATAACTGTCATTAATCATGATTATGACTGAAAGTAAAGATCATGGAAAAAGTGCAAAAAAAGTACTAATAGATTTTGACCTTCATAATATATCAAATATAGTAAAGGCAATAACAAAAATTAAGCCTGCTATATATAGTTCTAAAAATTGCCTTCTTTTTTCATATTTAAATGTACAAAAAAAAAATTGAGAGGATATTAATTGTACAATTTGCTATGGCATAATCGAATATTCATTTTAATTCTTCCGATCGATTATTTTGATTTCTTTTTAGAATTATTACAAATTTTCAAAATTACAAGATTTGGTATGTTAGTCGATTTATAATCCAAGATATACTCGCTTAGTATACACCACTCATGTATTTGATGTTATTGTGAATTTGTTTTAGGAAATAGTAAACTATTATTAAGAAATCATCTCCGAAATAACCATGTCTACCTAAGGACAAGAATGGGTAGGGTACCCACCGTTTAAAGGCTATTCATACCCGAATCCTATAATAATTATACTACTTGCACCGTCTAAACCCATTTAAGAAACTAGATATATTACCCGTACCCATCCCAAATCCATTACCAATACCGGTGTACTCTTTGCACCTCCTAAAACCCATTTATTTTATATAAAAACTTATAATTATATGAATATTTAGATAACTATTAAATGGACACCTACCAAAAACTAATTATTATATAAGAAAATGCTAATATGTTAAATTCTTAATAAATATAACAATTAACCATTTTAATTTTGTAAGTCACTACAGGCTATCATCGTTCTTAAACTAAATCAAAAGCATCACATAAATACAAATGTAACCAATACATTCCTTAAAATTGTAGAATCAATATTAGTACGTCATTTAACTTATAAAACTACACCATCAGACATGTAGTTTAATCAAGTTTGGCAACGATAAAACACAGTTGATATGATCACAGATTCAAAATAAATAACAACATTATATCTTCTTTGTACAAAATAAAAATTTATGTTGGGCTTCTATGAAGAAATGTATAATATCAGATGAAAAAAATAAATGGAAGTTATTAAGGGCTAAACGGGTTTGGGTAGTGGTGGGTATCTGAGGGGTAAAACCATACCTATATATATATATGGATAGTAATTTATCATCCCATACCCATCCCAAATTCGAAAAATACTACCCATACCCGTCCCATTAGTGGTGCAAGGCGGGTGGGTACCCCGCATCTACCCGTCCCACTGCCATCCCTATGTCTACTAAAATGATCGGGATATATCCCTACAAGCTCGCTAATTACAACGAAAACCAAAAGCATGTCAAGCTAAGAAATGGGCAATAGTGTTACCCGATCGTCTAACAAAGCTACGAATAACACAATCAAAGGAACTAAAAAAAGATGAAAGATGTCTTCTAATATGCTACTGAAATACGAAAGATCCTCAGCCTGGCGTTTCAGTCTATGGAAGAGGGTAATGTTGTCTGTTTCCACGTACACTTATTTTTCATCCGCATTTCTCGAGCTAGTTTGATCCTTCCCTATATGCAAGCCCCTCCAATTTCCACCGATCCGACTGGTTCCATCATTTTAATCAATGTCTTGAGAGCTTTTCCCCTATGGTTTCGAACAACAACTCCAAGTCCAGTGTCGTCATCCTCCACTATCGAGGCGTCCGAATTAATTTTTGCGAAATCATTGGGAGGGGGATGCCATTTATCGTTCAAATTGGGGTTTATGTATTATCCTTGTGCACATGCGATTGTGTGTTCCTCCAATCTAGAATCTGCTAAAAAATAACAACAATTATGGTCCACCTTTATAATGCTAAAGATTAGCTTATTCCTTGCATCCCAAATCATCCACAACAACATAGTAAATATAGGGTGACTGTCTCTATCCCCTTTCTCCATCATATGCGTGAGAGATTCTTCCATATCATTCGAAATCCGTAGTCGAAGATGCGGGTCTGCCCAAAAGAATTTGGTCCAATCACGGTCCCTCAGGGCGTCTTCGTGGTTTCAATAGTGGTGCCACATTGACAACAAATTGTGGACAAATAAACTCATTTTCTTTCCAATGCCGCTCGTGTTGGTAATATTCGTTGTACACACTTCCAGAGGAAAAGTTAGATTTTTAGGTGGTATAGGAAGTCTCCAAATCCACTTCCACAACTTGTTATTTATATCAGAAGACGTGAAAACCCATTGGCCTTAACCTTTGCTATTTTCGCTAATTTATATCCATTTAACCGAGTACTTTCTATCCTTCGCAAAATGCCAAACTAGTCGATCATTGGGTCTATGATAGCGAATATGAATGGAGAGAATAGCTTTGGTGTCCGCGTGGTTGAAAATTGCTTGCACTTTATCCCTATCACATTCAAGTTTATTTTGCCTAATTAATTCTCCCACGGTAAGATCAATGAGGGTAGAATGTGATGCTGTGAGAGGTTTGAAGTTGGGGTTGTCTACAATCCACGGGTTAGTCCAAGCCCGAATGCTATGCCCATCTCCAGTGCTCCACTTAATACCTCTGCGAAGAATTTTCTTCCCTCAACAATGCTTCTCCAAGTGTATGATGGATTATGACCAATTGTAGCGTTAAGAAAAAAACTTCGCGAATAATATTTGGCTTTGAGGATTTTGGATAGAAGGGAGCTCTCGTTGTGAATAAGTCGTCAACCCTGTTTTGCTATCATCACTTCGTTAAAACATTTGATATCCCAGAATCCCAACCCCTCATCTTTAGACCGACACAAACCATTCCACGCCCGCCAATGAATCCTTTTCTCCTCTCGCCTCTGTTCCCACCAAAAAGTGTTCATAATTGAGTTAATTTGATTACACGCGGCTGTAGGAAAAACGAAGACACTCATTAGATAAGTGGGGATAAATCCATAGATTTAATGAGGACCATTTTTCCTGCTGTCGATAGTGACTACTCTTCTAATTCTTCAATTTTTTCCTTACTCGGCCTACAATAAGCACAAAAATTTCCTTCTTCAATCTTCCCACAACCGCTAGGATACCAAGGTAAACCGCATGTTTATTTACCTGTGAGACCCCAGAAGAATAGCTAGTTGTTCCTTACGGCCAATATCAATACTCTTGCTAATGGATATTTAATTAGGATTTTTCGAGATTAATTTTCTGTGGCCTGAAGCTCTCTCATAGGCTGAAATGATCTCTCTAGTTGATGCTATCTCTTTTTCATTTGCCCGTCCGAAAATAGTGCTATTGTCGAAAAAAAAACAGATGTGATACTTCCATCGCATTTTGGCATACATGAATTCCATGGAAATTGTGGGAAACCTCAGCTTTCCTAATCAAATAAGCGAAGGCCTCTACACAAAAAAGGAATAAATACGTTGATAACGGATCTCCATGGCAAAGCCCGCAGGTTGGAGAAAAAGATTCTCCGGACCTGCCATTGAGGTGGATCGATAAAGATACATAGGTAATACATTTCATGATTAGGGAGACAAAAGATTCATGAAGACCAAGTCTAAGCATAACCATGCATAAAAAAGATCATTCCACACGATCATAGGCTTTTGACATATCAAGTTTGAAAGCAAAAGAACCCTATTTTTTGGCCGAATTATTTTTCATGTGATGGAAAATTTCCAATGCAAGCAAAGCGTTATCGTGATAAATCGCCAGGGCACAAAAAGCTAGATCGGGTATGCGGTAGATAAGATGAGGAAGAACAAGTTTTAGTCTATTAGCAATTATTTTCATAATCAATTTGAAAATGACATTACAAAAGATAATAGGTCTAAAATCTATAACCTTTTCCGTTCTTTTCTTTTTACGGATAAGAAAAATTAAATTATCGTTAAGGGGCATATGACTTTAGCCTTCATTTAAAATCCTAAGAACAGCATGAATGATATCCGATTTAATCATTGACCAAAATTTTGATAAAAAAGGCGGGCATACCGTCAGGACCTAGAGACTTCATCAGATGCATTTGAGATAGAGTCGATACCACCTCTTTGCCGCCAAAAAGAGTAACACCGCAAAGTATTCATGTAAATGAATAAGCAGTTGAAAGCAAAATCTATTTTTTTATCGATCCTATTGAACTGATTGATTGATGTTACCCAAATGTATGCAGGAATATTATCAACTCTATAAAATAAATAATATAATTAAATAAGTCCTATATATGGTAATGTGACATTTTTGCACGACACTCGACTTCACGCAGCACGAAAGCACGCTCGGTTGCTCAAGAAGAGATTGCACGATAGGTTTAAGTCAAGGGAGGACCTCCTCTACGAGGTAGTGGAACACAAAATGACGATCGAATCCTGCGACAATAGGATTAAGACAATGCAAGAAGAGATGAAGACAGATCGATCGAGATGATTCACCAAGCAAATCAAAAACAAGTTGAGCCTCGACTAGCACCAATTACAAGTCTGCGTGAAAGAAATTTGAACAAAGTGAAGTCCTCGTGACCCAATACCTTCACACAATAGAGGGTCTTAATTGGTGCATTAGCATGAGGAGACAATTGATGGTTCACTCGAGATGATGGCCCGATCATGCGGGGATTAAGGCTGCTCTGGAAGTGGAGACTCGGGCAAAACAAATGGTAATGAACTAGGCGAACTTCTCTGCAAAGACGCACCGATCGAAATCGGGTTTTGGAAGCTATCAACATTGTTCCAAAAGTAGCCCTTAATCTGGAGGAGGAACCGGAGAAAGATCAAAAAAAGATCCGAGAAAAGGACCCGATGGACTTTCTACGGGATCCGGATGAGTGGCGGGGAGGATCGGACCACATGGTTAACATCAACCATGATAGTGATGATGATGCTCACAAAGACCATCACCGATTAGACTAGTTTTATCTTGTTCGATTCTTCTTGTATTTTAATTATGTAATAGACTCATTTTGTAATGGATATTTGTACCAATTGTTATTTGTTCACTTTATAATTTGGTATTTCGCAACATTTTCGTAATATAGTACTCGTATTTTCCTTATTACTTTGCGATGTGTTGTTATTTATATTTTCGTACTTAAATTTAACTTGATCTATCATGAATCCTACATATTGTACTGGATTATAAATTTAGATGTGTAAGATGAATGAATAATAATCATTCTAAATACAAATGGCGAACATTGTCTAAGGGGAAAGCCACATGCGGTGATAGGGAGGATGTTAACCCTTCACCGGAAAGAACACCTTCATCCAAGATACCACCCCCAGGTTGTGAGAGAAAATTTGTTGCCAGGCTCTACAAAGAATTTTTGTTGTTTATGCAACAAGCGGGTAAAACCAAAACGCGTCTTGAACTGCATGTGATGCTCATGATCAGGTATTGGAGTGGTTCTTGTGCTTTGACCCGCCAATTTTTGAGGGAACTTGCGACACTAAAGTCAAGGATCGGCTTGAGCGGTCAGTAAAATATCTTGGCTGCGATACACAAAGGAGTAGCAAATTACCTTGGTAGTCTAGCATTTGGAATCATGAGCCCCAAGATCGGTAGAGGGTTGTGGAAAGGATATGGGTTGAGGATAGGACCCGGAGAATGTGGGAGAACTTTTTGCTAGAATTCAAGGACAAAAGTATATCCCACAAGTGGTCGGGAGGCGGAAGGGATGAGTTTCATCGGTTGAGGCATGGGAGTAAGACCGTCGCTCGACGAGTCCGATTTTCATTGCTTGTCGAAGCACGCTCTTGGCTTTTTAAGCACCAAGCGAGATAAATTGTACAAATTTACCAGGGATCGAGGTTGGGGCGTAGAAAGCAGATATCTTAACCGCTTGTCATTTGGATACATACTCGGTTGCGGTTAGGAAAGCTTCCCATCGAAATGGGACCGAGTCGGGTGGACAACTTCGGTGAGAATAGGGCATTGAGCTCAAAAAGGCCCGATGAGGAAGGACATCCAGGACTTTTTGTGAAATTTTAGAAACGCGGGATGGAGGGGCTAACAAAGGAAAGCGGCCCGTGCAAGGCCAAACATGCTCTCACTGCAACAAGCAGGGACACTTGTCAGATCACTGCTGCGTAAGCAAGGAAAGTGCCTCAGATGTGGTAGTGCTCAGCATCAAATTCAGGATTATCCAATGCGTACCACTCTGGGAAATAACCCAGCACCACCTCAGAAACCCAGAAATAATAACCGAGCTATGGCACCTACCTGTGTCTTTGCTCTAGCAGGGCAAGAGGGCCCGAATGCAACTGATGTGGTGGAAGGTATGCTCTCAATATCTGACCACCGCGCTAAAGTCTTCTTTAACCCTGGCTCATCGCACTCCTTTGTCGCACCGCATTTTGCTCATAAATTACATTCATGCATGGAACGCATGCCTATTTGCTTAGAGGTATCGGCTCCTTTGGTCGCGAGCCAGATAATTGATGTTATATGTAATGCATGCGAATTAATTATTGATGATGTGTGTTTTTCTGCGAACTTGATATTACCGCCAATATCCGAGTATGATATCATTTTGGGAGTCGAACACTTTGCACAAATGGATCCCACAAAAAATCGTTAGGCTATGTAAACTTGGAAACCCGTAGTCATGGTTGCGTAAAATCGCTAGCGCTAGTCGGGCGGCTAACCGCTAGCGCCTAGGGGCGCCAGCGGCCGCCTAGGAACAACACCATTTTTTTATTGTTTTCTTCATTTTTTATATTTTTGGCCGATTTTTCCTTTGAAGCGCTTTCCCGCCTAGTCAGGCGCCAGGCTCGATTTTTTGGCCGCCAGGAGAGCGCTAGCTCCGATTTGGTGCCACCTAGCCCGCCTGGCGGGCGCCTAGCCCGATTTTTTGGCCAAAACGATTTTTTGGGCGATTTTGACAAAATTGGATCGGCTGCAGGGCGCTAGTGCCTAGTCGGCGCCTGGCCGAAGCCGCTAGGCGATTTTTACAACACGCCCATAGTAGAGCTATCGGGTAGAGCATGAGTCCCATTAGCCCCAATCATTTTTGCCAGTAAGGTTAGAAAAGCGATCTCGAATGGGGCGCAAGTGTACTTAGCGTTTGTAATTAACAAACCTAAGGATGAGACCCAGATTCACCAAGTGCCTATAGTGTCGGAATACATAGATGTATTTCCGCAAGAATTCACTACACTGCCCCTGGATAGGAAGATTTAATTCACCATCGAGACATTACCGGGAGCACCGCCAGTAGCAAGAACACCATACTGAGAATGGCTCGGTGGAACTACAAAAAGCGGCTCAATTGCAGAAATTAATGGATGTGAGATTCATCCGACCAAGCACATCTCTGTGGGGAGCTCCAGTGTTGTTTGTCAAGAAAAAAAGATGGGTCATTGAGACTGTGTATAAACTATCGCGGTCTTAACAGCGTGACCATCAAAAATAAGTATCCCCTCCCGAGGATCAATGAGCTATTCGACAAATTTCAGGGAGTCACATTGTACTCGAAATTCAATTTTCAACAAGGGTATTATCAGTTGAAGATTAAGGGCAAAGACATACCTAAGACAACATTCCAAACTAGGTATGGTGACTACGAGTTTGTAGTGATGCCATTTGGATTGACAAACGCCCCAGCAGCATTCATGGATTTAATGCACAGAGTTTTTAACCTTACCTCGATCAATTTGTAGTAATCTTTATTGACGACATACTCGTGTATTCAAAGTTGAGAGATGATCACGAGCATTATTTGAAAATTGTACTTGAGACACTACAATAGCACCAATTGTACACCAAATTCAGCAAGTGTGAATTTTGGCTGGACAAAGTTACATCCTTAGGCCATATAGTATCTAGAAAGGGGATCACAATGGATTCGTCAAAGGTTCAGACCGAGGTAGAGTGGAAAAATCCGGAAATAGTGACTACAATCCAAAGCTTTTTGGGATTGGTTGGATATTACCGGAGATATATAAAGAATTTTTGTAAGATCACTGGACCACTTTCGCGTTTGACTCAGAACAAGTCAAATTTGAGTGGAACGGCAAGTGTCAATTAGTTTCCAGGAACTGAAAAAACGACTCACCACTGCTCCCATCCTAGCTCTTCTGAGTGGAAGTGAAGGATTTGTTGTCTATAGCAACGCCTTGAAGGAAGGACTAGGAGCCGTACTCATGCAGGAGCGATGGGTAATTGCTTATGCCTCACGGAAACTCAAACCATATGAAGCAAATTACCCAACGCATGATCTAAAACTGGCGGCAATAGTGTTCGCATTGAAAAAGTGGCGACACTACCTATACAGAGCAATGTTTACCGTTTTCACGGACCACAAGATTTTGAAGTATCTATTCTCCCAGAAGGATCTCAACTTGAGACAGAGTAGGTGGATGGATCTTATTTAAGATTATCACTTCGATATCCAGTACCACCCTGGGAAGGCGAATGTAGTAGTAGATGCCTTAAGTAGAAAGGCCAGTGTGGCCAAATTGATGATTAGGTAATAGAGATCCCTAGAGAAGTTGAGCGCATGGAATCCGATGAGAATGGACCCTCAAATACTTTGCGCTAATAACTCGGTAAGACCTGAGTTGCTAGATGAGATTAAAGCAGCATAGGAAGGAGACCCGAAATTCAGGGAACTTATAGAAAAGGTTCAGAAAGGATAACGTCCAGAATTCTCTATAGCAGAAGACGAGATCTTAAGGTTTAAGAACAGAGTGTGTACCGAGCGAGGAGGTATTGCGGAATAAAATTTTAGGAGAAGTGCATCGTTCGAAGTATATAAGACATCCCGGTGGTAATAAGATGTATAAGGATTTGAAGCAGCATTTTTAGTGGGTAAATATGAAGAATCGGGTAGCATAATATGTTGTCAGATGTCTGACCTGCCAATGAGCCAATGCCGAACACCAACAAGCTATGCGGGTTACTACGGTCGTTACAAGTTCCCGAATGGAAATGGGAATTTATCACAATGGACTTTGTAAAGATTTGCGAGAACTAGAGAAGGGTATGATACCATATGGGTTGTGGTGGATAGACTCACTAAATCAGCCCATTTCTTGTCAATCAAGAAGACGAATAGCTTACAACAACTAGCACAGACTTATATCTGAGAGATTGTATGGTTGCATAGAGTACCAACCAACATTATTTCTGATAGAGATCCAAGGTTTGTCTCGAGATTCTGGAAGTGTCTGCATGGGGAATTGGGGACAACGCTAAGCTTCAGTACGTCCGCTCATCCGCAAACCGATGGACAATCAGAGCATACGATTCAAACCCTCAAGGATATGTTGAGAGCTTGTATGCTAGATTTTGAGGGAATCTCATCTCGCCATTAGTGGAGTTCGCCTACAATAACGGCTATCGGCGACAATATGGATGACACCTTATGAAACGCTATATGGGCGAAATTGCAGATCCCCGTTATAATCGGGAAATTGATGACCAGTGGACCCAAAAAAGAGAAAAGAAACTCCATCAACCGTTTCAAGAGTGGATCTGATACAAGAGACTGTAGACAAAGTCAGATTAATAAAAGAAAGAATTCGGACAGCTCGGAGTCAGTAGAAGAACTATTCAAACAGAAGGAGAAATGACTTAGAGTTTGAGGTTGGAGATGAAGTATTCCTCAGACTCTCACCACGGAAAGGACTAATCCACTCAAAAGAATGGAGGAAAGTTAAGTCCGAGATACATTGAGTCGTATAAGATGCTCAAAAGGATCGGGAACCTGGCATATCAATTGGAACTTCCATCTCCTATTGGAATGCATGATGTGTTCCACGTCTCGGACTAAGGAAATACCAACCCGACCCCAAACATGTTTGTTTGATAAATGGTTTTATCATGATTTTGATGATTTTGTTTTTATACCAAAACAATGGTTTTAAAGGTTGTCCAAATACTCCTAAATGATTTAAAATGGTTTTAATATTTTTTAGGAGTATTTCTTCAAGTTTTATTTTCGACAAAAATTGGACAACACATTTAATGATTTTGTATCAATGGGTTTTTACATCCAAACTATGTTTCCAAATGTTGTCTAAATACTCCGATCGGTCTAAAATATTTTCACTTTTGGAGTATTTCTTGAAGTTTATTTTCGATATAAAATTGGACAACATTTTTGTTTTGAGGTAACGGTCGCCGTATAGGGCAACCCGCACTGAAAGTTGTGCAAAACAGAAAACTTCATGTTTGCATAAAATGGTGAGTGACCGGTCACCCTATAGGGTGGCCGGTGGCGTCGCAAGTTGACCTATAGGGCGGCCGTGCACAAGGTTGGTTCAAATTTGCAAACTTCTGTTTCGGTTTTTGAAGAGGCAACGGTTGGGGTGGGCGTCGACCAGTTGAGGTGTCGTCGGCCGCCTGTGTTATTTTTCTTTGTGTATTTTTCAAACGCGTCTATTTCGTGCGGCCGATGACCGGCCGCTCTATGGTTTCACAAAGAAAATTCTAACCGTTGTGCAAGAGACAACTTTTCCCTAAATTGTGGAATTGATTTCTAACAAACTATAATCTTGATTTTAATTGCAATTTTTTGTAGATATCGATTCCAAGAGGAGCCTATCAAGTTTCAATCATCTCCTATAAATAGAGGAAGATTTGAAGCACAACTATAAGAGAGTACAACACAACACAACAAGATATTAACAAGCAAACACTTGGTCTTCTATTGTCATTATTCTTGTTGTAAATTGCCTAGCTTATCACTTTCACATCCTTGAGGTCTAGGCTATTCTTGATTACACTTGCACTCAATTGTATAATTCATTATCGAGTTGTAATCTTGAATTTTTGGGTTATCATTCAACACAAGATATCCTTGTGAGTGTTCTTGTGGTAAGAACACCTTTGGGTGATCTAGGTGTTAGGTGTAAGAAGATTGTGGTAATCTTCTTGTTGAGGTGTTGAAGAATTTGGTATTCTTCAAGGTTGAAGATTGTGGTAATCTTCACAAGGTGCCGGTGGAGATTGTGGTAATCTTCAAGAAGAGATTGTGGTAATCTCAAAGGTGGTGTTGAAAAAGAGTGTGGTGCTCTTCAAGGTGTTGTTGTAAGTTGGTGTTGGATTAATTTTGGTAATTAATAAAATCTTTTTCTTCTTGAAATCCATCCCGGATATCTTTGGGGTGGTAGAGGATTAGGCCCTAGGTGGGTTGAACCTCTATAAATCGACGTGTGTTGTTTACATTCCGTACCTTTATTATTGTCCTTGAGCTTTTGGTTCATAAAAGAGGGCGAAATCGAAAAGATAGAGATAATCTATTCACCCCCCCCTCTAGATTATCGTAGCCGCTTGGACTAACAAGTGGTATCAGAGTCAAACTCTTTGGCAAGCTCATTTCACATCGCGAGTGAAGAGGAACGATCGTCGGCTACAAACGAAGCTCATCATTCCGGCACCTCCACCACCAAGCCACCTCGGTTTGATTCCAAAAATTTTATATTTTGGAAAGAAAGAATGGAATGTTATTTACAAGGTTGCGGGTTTGATATTTGGAACACTGTCATAAATGGAGAATCCATTCCGATGATAGACACACCACACACCTCCAAAGGCCTCAAAGAGCTAAATGATGAAGAGGAGAAAATCATCTCCTTAAACGGTAAAGCTCTCAATATTTTGTATTGTTCACTTACTAATTTGGAATATGAACATATTGTAGGAATTCGATCGGCACATGAAGTATGACGAAAATTAGAAGCCATCTATGGAGTATTTGCAAATGAAAGCAGTCAAACAAAAGGATCTACTTCTCAAAGGGATACAATGTCAAATCTAAGGAACAAGCCTCTTACAACTTCCAACTATGAAGAAGTTGAACATTGTCTTATGGGCAGCAAAGAAGAAAACGAGGTATGTCTTAAACCCTCTACTTCCTATGATATTGTTGTTCAAAATGATTATAGTGATTTGCAAAATGATTTTGACGATCTTCAAAATGAATTCCAAAATTTACTTGTTAAGTACAAAAATTTGAAAAAGGAATTCAATGTTTTGAAAAATGAAAAGGATAGTTTATTTACTTCCTATGAATCACTATCATGTGCTCACACCACCACACTTGACAAGGTTAGAAACCTTGAAAAAGAAAATAGTACTCTTGTTGAGGATATTAATTGCATGAAAGGGGATTTATCTAAATCCAACTTGAGTACCGATGAAATTGTTGATTATTGTGATAATTCGAAACTAGAACTTGATCATAAGTTTAATGTTGTCAATATTATGAAAAAGAATCAAGTCTCTAAGCATGTTGGTCATTATGCTCCTAGAATTATTACTTGTTTTTATTGTAGTAAAAAGGGTCATACGGCTAATTCTTGTCGAGCTAGAAATAGCTCTAATTATTGTTGGAGACCTAAAAGTCTCAAGACTAATCCCAAAGGACCCAAACACATGAGGGTACCACAAAACAATGTCATATTAGGTACTCGGCGAAATAATGATCGAAGAAAATTTATACCGCAGAAGAAGACATCAAATGACAATTTCATTTGATCAAAGAAGGAGAAAGTATTTTCAACAAAGCCAATTTCCAAGAAGAAGATATAATCAAAAATGGGAAGAACACAATCCTTGGAAATGGCAAAGACATCATCAACAAGATGATTTTCAAAGAAGAAGAGACTATCAACAATGGGAAGGACAAAAATCTTGGAAATGGAGTAATCAAAGGAGCCATAATCAACAAAGTGACTTCTCAAAGGGAAGATATCATCAACAATGGGAATGACACAACCCATGGGAATGGCGTAATTGGTAACCCGTATCTCCCTAGTTAAATATGCATTTTATTTTGTTATTATGCATGCTTTTATTTGTGTCTTAATTGCAAAATGAGTTTTCAAGTATTTATTTTTAATTAAGGTCTTCAATATATATTTGTGCTTTTAAAATATTTTTAAAAAAGAAGACCTTATATGATGTTTTTAAAACTCTTGTGCGTTTTTTGTAGACTAAAGTGTGTTATCATCTCTTATGGATTTTTATGGCATAAGCTTACTTGTGATATCTCTTAGCCTACACTTTTATCATTATGATTTGTGCTAGACTTGTTTTAAGAATTGTGTAGGATTTACATATTTTCACAAATGGCCATTTACGTCATTGTTTGTCAAGAAAGGCATAAATTATCGAGGTACGTTTACTTGTGTTATTCTTACTCTTATAGACTCGATATATGTATTGCCATGTGCCTATGTGCTTGTTTTTCATAGTATTTCATACAAGTGCCATTAAGAAGATTTTTAGATTTTTTTAAAAAAAAGGCACTATTCGATATTTGATTGCACATATTTGCTTTGTTCAAATACTTCTTTTAAATGAGGTCTCAACTATATGCTATCAGATTTTCAAATTTCAAAAGAGACCTTGTGTAGCTTTCTTAAGCTTATTTGAACTTGCATGATTTATTAAACTCTTGATGATCTTCTAAATGCATAGTATGTGTTTCTTGCTTCATGGTCTTTATATATAGTGTCTATTTCTACTATGCTCTTATGCAAGATATTTTTGTGATTGATGATTGAGGCATGTTTTTACACTTGGGCTATTTTTTCTTGCTTATATAAGCGATGCCGGTAATGAGTTTGTTAAGTTGTGTAGATGAGAAATGAAGTACTCCAAATATTAGTTACCTCAAAATATTTGGATGTAAATGTTCTATTATGAACACCTTAGATCAATTGGATGCCCTATGATGATAGTGATGAAGAAGATAAAAAAAAAGGGTATTCCGGAACAAACTCGATGACCAAGGCAACATTGGTCGAACTAAGGCGAGGTTAGTAGCTCGAAGGTATTTTCAAGAAGAAGGTAATTGATTTTGATGTAACATTTGCACTCATAGCACATTTAGTAGCTATTTGCATTTTACTTGCCCATTCTTGTTTTAAGAAAATTTCAAGCTTTACCAAATGGATGTTAAATCCAATTTTCTAAATGGTTTTATTCAAATAGAAGTCTATCGGAGTTTAAAATTTTAGGCCAAATGATTTCTATAAAAGGCCTTGTACGGTTGATACAAGTACTCCGTACATGGTTTGATAGACTTAGCTATTTTTGCAAAATGATTTTACAAGAGGTAAAGTTGATACTACACTCCTTTTTTTTAAAAAAAAGGGCAAGATTGTTTACTTGTGCAAATTTATGTTATTAATATTTTTGGTGCTACTAATGAATATTTGTGCAAGATATTTTTTCTAAGTCAATGCAAGGAGAATCTAAGATGATCATGATGAGGGGAGCTCAAATTTGATCATTGGAATTCAAAATGCCAAGAAGGTGATTATATTCCACACTCAAAAGAAGAAGTGAGGCATTAAAAAAAAACCATTTCAACCTATATGGCTACAAATGCGAAAATTGACAAAAGGTGAAGTAGGCATTGACAAACGAATTCGAGGTATGTTCAATCGTTCATTACTCCTTAGACTCGACATTCTATATGCCTTATGTCTATATGCTCGACTTAAAACAATCCCAACGAATCTCTTTAAAGTGTCGTTAAAAGAAATTGTCAAATATTTGTAAGGCACTTCCTCTTATGACTTGTTCATCCAAAGTTTTAAAACGTTATTATTTTTCGGGATAACAAGTCCGGTGTAAATTTTATGTTTTCAAAATATGGTTCGTTATAATCGAACTAAACATATTGAGATTCGATATTTTTTTAAAGGGATTGCATGTTTAACAAAAACTTGAGATGTGTTTAATTCCGTTTCAAGGATAACTCGCGGATTTTTTAATCGTTAACCGCCGAGTATTTTACTTCATTTCGAGATTGATTATGACATAATGTATATTGAATGAGGTCTACGTTTGCATTTTGCACTTAGGGGCGAAAAATCGGATTTTTGATTGAAAATTCGGATTTTTGAAAAATTGGCAAGACAGTGGGCTCAAGGGATTGAATTTTTGGGTTATCATTCAACACAAGATATCCTTGTGAGTGTTCTTTTGATAAGAACACACTTGGATGATCTAGGTGTTAGGTGTAAGAAGATTGTGGTAATCTTCTTGTTGAGGTGTTGAAGAATTTGGTATTCTTCAAGGTTGAAGATTGTGGTAATCTTCACAAGGTGTCGTTGGAGATTGTGGTAATCTTCAAGAAGAGATGTGGTAATCTCAAAGGTGGTGTTGAAAAAGAGTGTGGTGCTCTTCAAGGTGTTGTTGTAAGTTGGTGTTGTATTAATTTTGGTAATTAATAAAATCTTTTTCTTCTTGAAATCCATCCCGGATATCTTTGGGGTGGTAGAGAATTAGGCCCAGGTGGGTTGAACCTCTATAAATCGACGTGTGTTGTTTACATTCTGTACCTTTATTATTGTCTTTGAGCTTTCGGTTCATAAAAGAGGGCGAAATCGAAAAGATGGAGATAATCTATTCACCCCCCCTCTAGATTATCGTAGCCGCTTGGACTTACAATGTTATCACCCAAGAAATCCCTCCAATAATGGAGAATATGTCGACACTGTTTCGAAGCCGTCTGCGGATCATCGATAGACAAGTACGACAGCTGAGAAATAGAGAGTTTCTAATGGTCAAAGTCATGTGGAAAGTACACGATCGAGACGAAAATGCTACATGGGAAATGTAGGAGGAAATGAGAAGACAGTACCCGAAACTGTTTTAAGATAAATTTGCGGACCAAATTCTTTTAACGAGGGGAGAATGTGAGGCCCTGATTGTTACTTAGTTCGAATTTGTCATATTCCGGATAATGTATTACGTGGCTAGGTGCCACATTATTGTTAATAATAAAATGTGATCTTAATTTCGAAATTCTTGATATCTAACTACTTTATATTCTCGTATATTATTTTAATTAAATTACTAAGTGCTAATTATTAATTATCCTTAAGTTTATAATTTCATTACCTCATACACTAATATTTTATTAATACCAACTATAGAGATTGAGTGACTTATTATAAGAGAGCTTGACTTATATAAGAAGATTAAGTTATAAAGGGGTGATAAGGAGGATTAGAGGTGGATAAGTGGACTTAATTATCACCAAAATACAAAATACAAAAAAAAATAGAAAAATAGGAGGATAGATGATGATGATGGGTGGCCAAGTGGGCTAGGGAGGAACAAGCCTTTGTTTCTTTTCTTCTTGTCTTATTCACTTCAAGAATTCAAGCCTTCTCAACCCCAAGGCAACTCTTGTCATTCCAAGGCAAGCTGCCTCAACTAGCCACAAAAAATGCAAGCTTCCAAGAAAATCAATGAGAGCCTAAGAGATAGGGCGCCAGGCGAGGGCCAAAGGAGGAAGAGTCCATCAATTGTTCTTACACCACTTCTATCTCACACTTAGCCATTTCACCACAAAACACAACTTCTCCTCCCTCTCAAATCCTTAAGGCCGAAATTTGGAGAAAACAATAAGGTAAGAATTCTTCACTTCTTCCTTCAACATTCTTCCTAAACTCAATCCTTTTTCTCTTCACCTATAACTTGAAGATTCATATCTTATAGCTTGAAAGAGAAGGGCCAAAAATTTAAGGAGCAATAGGCTTGAAGATTGTGATTTTAAGAAGCTTTCAAGAAGTAAGTCAGAAGGTAAAGACATTTAACTAATACTCTTCCTTATTTCTTTTTCTCTCTATTTTTTTTTCACATTTTGACATTCAACTCATCACATAAGGGTTGTCCTAAAGACATTGAGGTTTTGACAAAGTATTACCAAGAAGAAAATCACCTAGACCATCCTTACTACCAAGCAAAGAGGTCGTTGAAATTCATTCTTTATAAAACCCTCTCATCATTTTTTTTTCATAAAGGCATGCTTATGTGATTTATATTATGTAACATTTTTTTCTATGAATTTGAAGTATTATATTCTAGGGATTTTTCAAATATATATATATATATATTATGCTTTTACTTGCAAAAGATAATAAATAGTCAAAAATTGCTCTTTATTATGCTTTGAGGTGCCTTATTACTATGCATGTCCAAAACTAGCTTAGTAATATACAAAATATATATTTTGACATGTTTATATAGTCTGGACTTGTGACTTAGTAGAGAAAATTCGAACTTGGGCTATTTTTGCAATTATTACAAAATCTAGGGACAAAATCGTAATAATAAAAATAGTGTGGGACTTCTTTGAAAAATTCAAAATTTTGGACCTTAAATATTATACATAAAGTGACAAAATAAAATGGAGACCTTTTGGGTCATAACTTAAGGGATAAGTCTAAAATGATAATTTTAAAAACTTAAGGGATCCCATTATAATTTTCAAAAATATGGACAGTCACTGTCCCGAAAATATAATGGACTTATTTTTAATAATATTCTGGGCCCTTAGTATAAATTTCATAAAAATCGGACTTGAAATGAGTCCTTAACAACAAAATCATTTTTGGGCCAAAATGTAATGTTTGAAAATAGGGTATTAACCTGTGAAATTTCAAAAACTATTATTAAATCAAAATAATACTTTCCTAAAGATATTTTTAGGCTTGGAATTACGTTAAAACCCTTCCCGATTTAAGAGATATTTATTTTTAAAATATCGGGTCGAAAATATTATTTTTGGAAAATATTTAAGGGCTAATCTGTAAATTTTAAAAATCTGAAACCGGGGCCCTGAAAATATAACTCCTTAGAATATTTAAAAAAATTAGAAACTGGCCTTGCCTCGTTCCGATTCTGGGATCAAAAATTTATTGAACTTTAAAACCCGGTATGAAAATATCTTCCTCAGTAAAAGGATTTATTTTAAAGTAAAATCACTAAGGACCTAGAAAATTTATATTTTCAAAGTCAGTTACTTATATTAATTTTAGACATATTTTTATATTATTCAACAAAAATTATATTTTAATTTATTATCCAATTTATTAGTTGGACTTTCTTTAGGATAAATACACGAACAATAAGGCGACTTCTTCGTCAGAATAATTTGTAATATTACGAAATGGACTCCTGCATAATGTATCAAACAAATAACGTATCCGGCTAGATTATCCACCGGTAACTAGACCGTGAATTTGAACTTAGTTGACTTAATCTTTTGGATTATGTGTGTCATGAACATTCGGTTTTTCCGATCGACTTGCTAATCGCTCGAATGAGCTAACCGATCGTATCTGTGGAATGGATAAGTCGTGTATGGGATGGGTAACTCATTTGCCAATCCCGCATTGGCCTCCATCGTCCAAATTTCGATCTCGAGCGGATAGAGAGTCTAGCGGACGATTGGGTTATAGAATGGGTATAATCATGATTATGACAATCTTTGGGCTTAGCCGCCTATTTTTGTAGAGACGTCGTGCCCTCTTGGGATAGCGTTACTGCCCTATCCATTGGAGGGATAAGATGATCTATTGGGCGATCGATGCTTGATCAACACTTCTCCGAATAAGGATGTCTGGTTGTGTCACTCTTGTGCGCAACACTTCGATTGATTTCGGGTTGTTGTCACACTTTCGCGCAACCATACGTTAATCGTTATCTCGACCGCTTTGACTTGTTTAACTCGTGAATAATATTAAATATTAAGGGTATGTTAACGGCATTTGCACGATTCATGCATAAATTTCCATGAAATGATTTTTCCGCATAACCGTAAGCTACACTCGCACACACTCACCCCACCCATCGAGAATTTTTGTCTCACTCCCGGCTTTTGTCACAACCGAGGAGGATGAGAAGCCACTTCACGAGGATAACGGTGATGATTATGAAGCTACGGATTAGCTTTTCTGTTGTACTTGGCATCTATTTAAGACAATCTGAATTTTATTCTGTAATGGACAAATTTCTAAGCAATTTCCAATGTAATAGCCGGGTGTAGGACCCGTAGAAACAATTATGATGTTGGATTGTATTTTTGATTTATGATTCCGCTGCGGCTGTACTAGACTTAGTTTATTTGACATCTGTGTTCATTTTGGGAATTTGCTAATTTTGTATGGGTTATATTAAAGTAATAAAAAGGTCGGCTTAGTAATCTGGCATAAGTTTGATTGTCTGTGTCACGACTCCCGTTTTGGGGCGTGACACTAGATTTAGATCTCACATAATCATTCTCATTCTTTACTTTAAACAACCACTTACAATCAACCAAAGAACAATATTCAGGTTTATGAACAAGTATCCAAATGTTGTTAACATGTAAGAGTTCATTTCTTCATGCATAACATTCAACCACTCTTGAGAACGTTCAAATTTCAAAGCATCTTGGTAAGTTTTAGGTTTAGAATTATCAATTGACTCAAAAACAGAAAACACATAGGAAGTCAAGTGAAAATCATCAAATCTGGCGGGCTGCCTAATATTCCTTCTAGTTCTATCCCTACCAAGTTGATAACTACCAAGTTCATTAGGTTCTTTATCATACAAATCAACCAAATCATCATGCATTCCAGCATTATCAGCATTTTCAAGTAAATTCACAAAATCAGATTGATTTTCAAGAATATTTTTAGGCATGATTTCAGTTTCATTATGCAAATTTTCAGTTTCATCAAAATTACTCTAAATAGGCAATTGCTCCACCTTATTTGGAACAGTTCGGAGTTCACGCAGCGAGAGAGGAAGACATAGAAGGGAATTGAGATTCATTAAAAATGACATCTCAACTAATTAAAGTTTCAAAACCAGGTTCACCCCTAAGCCACCATCTAAAACCTTTCACACCTTCAGGATATCCTGAAAAAACACATTTTTTTTTACCTTGGTTCAAGTTTATCACTTTTTTATGAACAAATGCAACACAACCAAATATTTTCAAGTTTGAAAATCAATTTCTTTAATCAAATAAGCGTAGTATGAACGACTTCACCCAGTATCCTTTTTGAAAGACCCAAAGACGCAAGCATGCTCCCGACCCTTTCAAGTAAGGTTCTATTCATACGCTCGGCAACACCATTTTGCTGCGGCGTATAATGCACATTTTTATGCCTTTGAATACCATATTCAACACATAAGGTGTCAAACAAATTATTGCAAAATTCAAGTCCATTATTTGTCCTAAGGGTTTAAATCCTTTATCCAGTTTGATTCTCAATCAACGCTTTCCAGTTTTGAATTTTTCAAACATATCAGATTTATTTTTCCTTAAGAAAACTCATACTTTTCTCGAAAAATCTTCAATGATAGACAAAAAATACCTATTTCCACCTTGACTGGGTTCACTAGACGGACCCCAAACATCAGGATGCAAATATTCAAGTATATCAGTGCAAACAGGTTGATTAGAAAACGGAGAAACAGGAAATTTCACTTTATGTTGTTTACCTAACACACATGAGTCACAAAAAGGCAAACATGATGGAATATCACTACCAAAAAATAAAATGACTTTATGTAGAATTTCAAGACCTTTACCACTCATGTGACCTAGCCTTTTATACCATAAATCGTTTTATCAACTTGGACAACATTCACAAAATTCACAAAGAAGAGACATAGATTCAAAGAAAATAAACATACAAGTTATTCCTTTTGACAGCTTTGAAAATCACTAAAGAACCTTTCAAAATTTTCATCAAACCATTTCAAAATCTACCTTACAATCCATCATCTTGTAATGTAGTGCATGATATCAAATTATTGCACAAATCAGGAACATGTCTAACATTTTTCAAAGTATATGCATAACCAGAATCAAATTTCAAGCAAATATCACAAATTCCAAGAACTTGACATTTTTCCTCATTGGCCATAGAATCATAACAGTTTTTCACTTCATTATAGGTCGAAAATAGATTTTTAAATGGTGACATGTGAAAAGTGCAGGCATAATCAATAAGGCATTCATTATCAAGCATAGAGTTTGAATTTGCAGAATTAACAACATGTTTTTCACATAATTCAGACACCAAAAAACATCACCAACGTTTTCACTACTAGAAGCCAAATTCGCTTGATTATTAGACTGATTTTAAATTTTGGTTTCTTAGGGCACTCCCTAATATAATGATCTACCTCACCACGTTTATAACATTTTCTTCCTTTAGACCTAGACTTCGATCTAGTCTTGCTTGTACCATTTTTCTTGTGAAAATTCTAAGTTTGGTGATTATCAGATTTTTGGTGGTTACCAAACCTATTTTGGGACCTATCCTGAACATGCATAACCTCCCCAGAGTTCTGCGTACCCCCCTTATTGACTTTTAAATCAAGTTCCTTGCTTTTTTAAGCCATTAACCACAGTGTTAAGAGTAATACTCTACCATACTTAATAGCAGATTTAACATCACTGTAAGATTCAGGAATTGCATTTAGAAGCACAATATGAGTGTAATCATCAATATTTTTATCATCAATCAGTATAATATACTGAATCAGTTTTGTAAACACATCCAAATTTTCATCAATATCCTTGTTCAAATCAAGTTTAAATTTGAAAAACATTCCAGCAAAAACAGCTTAAAAGGCAAAGAAGTTTCAATATACAATTCTTCTAACTTATCACATGCAGAATCAAGCTTACCAACTTTTCTAAGCACAGAGTTATAAAGATTTAAAATTATAGAAGAATAAGCATACTCATCAATTTCAGTTTCTTTTTAGCAGTATCTTTTTCACCATAAATTTCAGTCAGGGCTTTATAAATTAACTTTCCCTGAATTAAAATTCCTTTCATTTTCTGTTTCCATATCGAAAAATCAGGTTTTCCATTAAAAGATTCGAGATTATAACCAGGCATAGTCCTTTTCATAAACATAACAGTTTTTAGAAAACAAAAGGCACGCGACGCAGGTTATATCACAAATCCAAAGAATCACACGCATTCGAGTTAGAGCGAGAAGCATATAACAAGGCCTACAAAATCAAGAATCGAAAAACACAGAGATACAAATGAGAACCCTCGACCACATGATTCCACTATACTCGTGATGTAGGGTCAAGTGATTTTTAGCTCGGAGTTCCTTTTATACGAAAAATAAAAAATTGAAATACTACCAACATATTCAAATGAGCAAGTAAAGGCAAATATAAGAATCACTGAGTAATCCTTCTACACTACAACAACAAATCCCAACACACAAAATGCGGCAAACGATATTTACTCTACGAAAGCAATAAACTCGCGGCAAGCGATTCTGCTACGCTACGAAAAAAAAGTAAAGGGGGAGTTATAAGCCTCTTTACTAGAGTGAAACCCTACGTAAGAGTTTCAGATCGCCATAGCGGGGATGCTCGATACCATTGTTATGTTTTCCATTGTTTTATTCAAAAACATCCAACTATTTTTAATAAAATCAAGACACGTAATGTAACAAACAATATTTTTCTTTTTAACATACAATGAGACTTTTTGGTGTATGAATTATTTCAAAGATGTCCACATTTAAGATTACTATCAAAAATCGTGAATATTATATAAAATTTAAAAACGATAGCAAATAAGTGCAAATGGCTTTTAAATCATATTATATGACTTCTCAATATATAAAATTTGAACAATACATGAACAGAGACGAACTTTCAGACACCAAATATTAATTAAATTAACTAATTAATAAGCATTAGAGTGGTGCCAGTAGAAGTCCTTCGATGCGCAAGTGACTAATATTAATTCGTTACTTTATGAGTTAATAAATATATACTTTGAAGATGTCATGTTTCAATGGAGAATGTAAAGGGACCGTACGTATTGCCTTTGTGTGAGCTTCCCATAAGCAAATAAACGTAGCTTAGCCCCAACTCCCAACATATCATCATGAGATCTCTTATTCCTAATATTGTTTAAATTGAATGCTACGTGCATAAATTAAAACGATGTCATATATTATTGCACGTACATTCACCTAGTGTGTTGAAAACACCAAATGAAACTACTTTATACGAAAACTTTGATTTGCCCTTTCTATAAACTTATATAGTCATACGGATTTCATCATCTCTTATTTTTAACGATATTTCATTGGGTTCTTTAAGATTTAACTTACAGGTAAATGCAATGGTGTAGCCAAGAACTATATTGGTGGACCAGATAAAAACTAAAAGAAAAATTTGTTGGAAAAAACTGGGTTGGTATATATCGAATGGCCACAGAAATTTGAGTAGAGTAACAGAAAGAAAGTCGAGGCAAGAGTTGGACTCTTTGTCTTTAAGACGATATTACTCCACTCACGGTGTTAACTAAATCGGCAATCGCCTCCCAAGATACAAAGACGTACGTCTTGTGATAGCAACACTACAAATCACAAAACACTACGAACTTTATAGTGTTTTGAACTCTCACACTTTATGCAAAATGTTTTAAGAATATCGAATTTTTCGATGTTGAAATGAATTAAGGGACCGATATATATAGAGCTTCCGGTGTCTCTTTGATTTGGATGCAACCCAGTCCGGATCGCTTATGACCGTCGATCGCGCCCGTGGTCAACAAGCGTGAACCCGATGCTCCGATCGCCCCTTGGCATACACCTCCGCACACTGGAGAGTTGTATCCATTCATGGCGCCCCGTCAGCGAACAGATGTGTCCAATCAGCGCTAGTTGCCACGTGTCACCACACTGGACGACTATGCAAGTCATCGCCCACCCCCACGCCACCGAAACCATCGGACCGAACCCTAGTTTGATTTGTCAAAACTTTAAGGCTCCTTAAAGCTCCTCGCGATGATGCAAAGTGCGCCTCTAAAGCGCCCAATGTGACCATATGTGACGTGCGCAGGCCCGAGCCCGGCTCCGGCTTGGACAGTGCTCCGCACCGTCCTTTGTGCTTTTTGAGCTAGCCAAAGGTTAGTCAAAATTGATTTGGTCCACTAGGGTGTACATAAGGAGTTCCACATGATTATTCTTTATTAGTGGTGAAGCTCTTTATTAATTAGTCAAACATTTAATATGTTTCCTATGTGGGATATGGCTTTCCATATTCCCACTCTTTTATATCCCATATATAAAAGAATTTTAAGTGGCCAACTTCATGCATTTATTTCTCACTCGATATTGGTTTGAGAAATTCAAAATGCTAAACTCATCTACCCATAACGTTTATTTCATCATCGAATAAATGAACCCGCTTAAATAATTGGTCAAATTGGGTCAAAATCCAATTTATTAAAATCAATTTCAACAATCCCCTACATGAATGAAAATAAATGCATATGAGTATGCAGACACTAAGAGAGTTCAAACGGAAAGCTATTGCATTGGGAGAGGTAGCTTGTGGCTTTGAATATTCCTTAGTGGAATACTATCGGATTTACTATTCTGCACAGTGATGCGATGTCTTGAACTGTTCAGCTGTTTATGTAAACCAAAACATAAGCATCCACACAATATCTTTCGTAACACCATTTGGTTCTCACGGTTGTGTTCATTGGCCCTGGACAATATCTTGGATTCATAAGTATTTTGTTGAAGCGGCCCGTCTTCACACTTATATAGGTGATCTCCTATTAAGAGTATCCTGCCTTACTCCACTTCTTTAAAGTATAGGAATCATTAAAAGTTTATGACTTAAACTCACCACATTCAGCAGGTTTCTCCACTTGGATAGGAATGAGTCGCAACGTGCTCTAAGTGTTTATCCAATATTCATAATTTAGTTGTCCCATTGAACCAAGGTCTTGGGATCTCCAATTCACAAGGTTGGATTACCATTATGAACACTCTTATTTTGTGGATTTTAAGCCCATTCCTTTCGATAAAAGATACTTGATCTCTATTCAAATCTTTAGTTAACGGATCCGCTAGGTTTTCTTTTCGATTTCACGAATCGATTGTAATAACCCTATTTGAGATCAACTACGAATGATGTTATGTCTTTGACGTATATGTCGAGACTTCATCGTTGTACATACTATTTTGAGCCCTTCTTATAGCCGATGACTATCACAATTTATCATGATTACTTGACTCTCCTTAGGCCGCCAAGGAATATCCTCTAAAAAGTTGCAAAGACATTATGCTTCTTCACTAGCTTTACTCAAAGCTACAAACTCTGATTCCATCGTGGATCGAGCTATACATGTTTGTTTAGAGGATTTCCATGACACTGCTCCACCACCAATGGTAAAAACATAACCACTAGTGGACTTGGAATCTTTTGTGCCAGATAACCAATTAGCATCACTGTATCCTTCTAATACAGGTGGATATCTTGAGTAATGTAATCCATAATTTAAGGTGAGTCTTAGATATCTGAGAGCCCTTATCAATGCCTTCCAATGGTCATTGCTGTGGTACTCGTAAATCTACTAAGTTTATTAAGCTGCGTAGGTAAAATCCGAACGTGTGCGAGTTTGTTACATACATTAGCGCAAATAATCCAAGAATATTCTAGTTGAGATACGAGGCTCACCCTAATTTTTAGCTAAGTGTAAGCTTAAATCAAGCCGTTTTAGCGGAGAACTGTCATAAGCATTGAACTTTTGAAAGAGTCTCAATATAATGAGATTGTGACAAAACAAGTCCATCGATGTTTTAGAGATCTTAATTCCCGAATAACATCTGCTACACCCATATCTTTCATATCAAAATGTTTGGTCAATATTTTCTTAGTATTCATGATTATATCATGATTACTACCCATAATCAACATGTCATCAACGTAAGGACAGACAATCACATAAGCATTAGGTGTGTCTTTAATGTAAACACGTTTATCACACTCGTTAAATTTGAAACCATTCAACAAAGATAGTTCTCAAATTTCTAGTGCCATTGTTTCTGAGTTTGCTTAAGGCCATACAATGACTTAACGAGTTTGCACGCCTTCTTCTCCTGCCCAGGAGCTATAAACCCTTCGGGTTGTTCCATGTAGATTTTTTCTTCTAATTCACCATTGAGAAAAGTCGTTTGCACATTCATTTGGTGTATCTCAAGGTTACGCAATGCAGCAATAGCAATGAGAACTCTAATAGATGTGATTCTTATCACAGGTGAATACATATCAAAGAAATCAAGGCTTTCTCTCTGTTTAAATCCTTTAGCTTCTAATCTGGCCTTGTACTTATCAATAGTTCCATCAGCTTTATATTTCCTTTTAAGGATCCACTTGCATCCTAAAGGTTTATTTCCCGATGGGAGATCTACCAACTCCCAAGTATGATTTTGCATAATAAAATTTATCTCACTATTAATAGCTTCTTTCCGAATGAAGTTTTCGGGTCGACAATGCTTCACCAATTGTCTGGTTCATTTTCTAACACATAAGTTAGAAAACGGACCAAAAGACTTAGTTATTTTGGCCCTTTTACTATGTCTCGGTTCTTCATCACTTTGATGTTTGTTAGACCGCTAAACACCTATAAAAGTCTAACAATCCTTGCAAGAGAACGAGATCAATTGTAAGGTAGCAAGTTAACCACAAGTCGTCTCTCATGGAAGACTTAGCCGCAAATAATTATTATGCAACACAATAGTAGAAAATAAAACCTAAACACTCTAACCGATTTTTTGGTTTTAAATAAACTAAAAGAAAACAATTAAAAGATGAATTAAAACTAAGACGAATAAACTTGGAGAAAAAGATATGGAAGAAAGTCAGGATTATGGATTCATCTCATCAAACTTGCAAGCGAGAATATCAATTAATTGATCATGCGGTTAACAAATATAACAATCATGAAAAGACTAGGTCTAGATCGATAACTCGTATTCAAATATTAGGGCTATCCTAACATAATTTGCTATTTTCATTAAACCTATGGTTAGATAATACATTTCGATTCATATCTAACCCCCTGAATAAATTTAGTCCAGGAATAATATCTTTGATCGATCTCAATTATCCCCTCAAACATTCAAGAGTTGGCCAAATAATCAATCAACAAGTAAAAGCAGGTTTATTTAGGAAAGCGGATCAATTAGTCAATACTCATGCTTGTTTGTTTGAATCAAAACATTCTAATCTAGAACAAGAAATTAGTTCATGCTTGGAGATGGGATCATAATCTCAATTGAAGGAAAGAAAACAATCATAAACATAATCATGCAACAATAATAATCACCCAACAATTGAAATCAGACAAAAGATATGAAGAAATCTTACTCTTTGATTAAGAAGCAAAATAACTTCAAGGGGAAGACCCAAGCAATCCCAATGATGAAAAGCAAGAGAAAAATACCAAAAACTAAAGTTTAGAAATGCTATGAATGAAGGTGTGTCGAAAAGAGGGGCTTCGTAAGTCCTATTTATAAGTCTAGAGTCCTAAACAAGGTGGAATAGCCAAAAATCGGAAAAAATTAGAAATTTTGTGTTCAGCACGTCACGGCGCGCGATCACCCGTCGCCAAACCGTGCACGCATGTAATTTTGTTTTTTACTGGCCGCGCGCGACCCTAAACGTCTGAATTTCATTTTGATGTCTTTTTATGAATTGTAGCTCTATCTCTTAGCTTTCCATAGCCACTTTAATCACCTCAATAACAATTTTCTAGAGAGAGTTATGGCCAAAATACCAAGACATGTCATTTCCGAGATTTTGACATATTATTTCGACATGCACATGATTTTAACCCATCCAAACGTCTTCATTTGAATTTTGTAGAAGAAATAGACATTGTATAACTTTGTCTTAGATTTCCAATGGTATATGAAGCATGTCAATTGCAATTTGGATGTGAGCGTTAAATCCCGCATCTGACGATCGCCGCAATTGCGCAAAATGACTTTTTGACGTTTCTTGCTCCAAAACTTGTCTTTTCCACCAAATCCTAGAAAATAAACAAAATAACACAACATAACACTAAAACATGCAAATGCAAATAAAACATGCCAAAAATATGTATAAATCATCACACAAAACACACACAAAAATATGCAAAACAACTCCCCACACTTAGCCTTTTGCTTGTCCTCAAGCAAATTATAATGTCACTAAACCCAACAAGAAATATTATGTCCAATTCGAGAATCAATTAATCCATAACACCATGTTCCATCTACCCCGAATTATTCCTCATCGATCCCCAACCTTCGCAATATACTCACTCGGCTAAAAGTTAAATATTAATCAAGTGTTTGGCATTCCTTACTAAATTTTCAATTTGTGTCGAAGTTGCAACCCTTTTACTCACACAAGCAATCACGCAATTACTAGCCATATTTTTTTTTTTTCTTTGCTAGAACTCCCGAGATATTATTCCACTAGGTATAAATTTCGGATGTTTTCCAAAGCTCTAGGGTGGTTTCTCATACTCATGTTTGAGCCGCGTTTTATGTAAAAGTCAAACATGGGGCTCATGAATACTCCTAGTTACTAAGCAAAACCAACCAAATGAGTATAATCTCGATTGTTTCACTTTTTTATATATAGATCTATAACGCTTTTTTATGGCTATATAATGCATCTTTTTTTTTGGCCGCATTCCTCGACTCAATAATTATACCTTCTTGTACATGTGGAATTCTTTGATTTGTGCACTAAAAATCGATATGCACTACCGTTATTAGCATATCCAATAAAAATGCAATCGATTGTTTTAAGCCTTATCTTAACTTGTTTTGGTTTAGGTATTTCTACTTTAGCCAAACACCCCCACACTTTCGGTATTTATAGGAAGGTTTTCAACATTTTCATAACTCATACTGGAGTTTTGTCTTTATTTTTGTGTGGTATTTTATTAAAAATGCAATCGATTGTTTTAGACCTTATCTTGACTCGTTTTGGCTTAGGTATTTCTACTTTAGCCAAACACCCCACACTTTCGGTGTATTTATAGGAAGGTTTTCAACATTTTCATAACTCATACGGAGTTTTGTCTTTATTTTTGTGTGGTATTTTATTAAGAATGTGGTTAGCCGATAGAATTGCTTCCCCCCCCCCAACAAATTCTGAAGTAAACCCGAATTTATCAACAAAGCATTCATCATCTCTTTTAGAGTTCGGTTTTTGCGCTCAGCAATATCATTTGATTATGGTAAATAAGAAGCTATTGTTTGATGAATAATACCAGAATCTGAGCAAAATTCATCAAATGTAGCTCCATATTCTCCACATCTATCACTTCGAATTATCTTAATTCGCTTGCTAAGTTGATTTTAAACCTCATTCTTATAGCTTTTAGAAGCTTCTAAGGCCTCATATTTACTTATCAAAAGATATACATAACAGTATCTTGTGCAATCATCGATAAAAGTAACAAAATACTTTTTTCCACCTCTAGTTTGCACAAACTTTAAATCACATATATCACTATGAATTAACTCTAGGGGTTCGGTATCTCTTTCCACCGAGTGGAATGGTGTTTTGACCATGTTTACCTCAACACAGATTTTATACTTGTGATGTGAATCTATTTTAAAATTAGGTAGTAATTCCAAGTTTACTAACCTTTTCAAAGTGTTAAAAGTTACATGTCCTAATCTAACATGCCACAAATTTGAACACTCAAGCAAATAAGAAGAAGCATTAATTTTATTGCTTTCAAAGTTTGAGTACATACATTACATTCATCTTCAACATCCATTATCTAAGTACCCCTTCCTATGAACTGTCCATTTTCATTAGTACAAACTTTTGAGCCTAAAAACTAATCTAAACCCCGTCTTGACCAACAAAGCAATCCCGACACTAAATTCTTCCAAATGTCCGGAACATGAAGGACATCAACAAGGGTCGACTCCTTGCCGAGGTTATCTTCAAAGACCACCTTGCTAAGACCGCAATTTTAAGTTGCATGATTTCCCATGTATAACTTCCTTCCGTTGATAGGAGTATACATTGAGAACATGTCTTTGTCGGAGCATATGTGACATGTAGCACCTGTGTCACCCACCATTCTCTCGGGTTATCCACCATGTAGCACCTGTTGGCTTCAAACAAAACGATTTAGAGATTAAGCTCGGACATATCAATTAAAGATCGATTTATCCTCGGTCACATGCATCTGGTTCTGATTGTCTTTCTTAGAAAGACGACAATCTTTAGCCTTGTGATTCGGCTTTCCACAATTGAAGTAGGTCCCTTTGAACTTTTTAACCTTTCCATATTTCTGATTATTCCCCGGGTGCTTTCTCTTCTTGCTAGCATTGGGTTCCACCAAGTTTGCCTTTGCCTCCGTTGGAAGCTTGTCGACTTAATTTCGGACTTGCGATTGTCTTTTCCAATTCTTTGATCGTCATGAGGACCTCCTTCTTAATGAGATAGCTACCATATGAGTTAGCGTCCTTTCAAATTCTACTTTTCTATATTCATGCGTAGGCGAAGAGTGGTCGCAAGGTCGCTCTCTCAGCAAGAACGAGTTCGATATCCCTTTGATGAGAATAAGACAGACGGTGGTGATGATCCTGGATTGGTTTGGCGGAGGATAGGTCCTATTCGCAATCGACAATTAAGTCTTCAAGCCCTATCTCCTTCCGCTTATCCTTGGGTAATTTTTAAAATCCTTCCACGAGAGGTGGTAACACTCGATAATAGCGGCTACTTGAAAGGATTCACTCAACACCATTACTTCGCAATTATATCGCATGCAGAATGAGTGGATCTCGAACTGGGTGATCACCGTCTTGGTGTCAACTATCTTAAACTCAAGGAATTTGTCGACAACAAATTTCTTTGTGTCAAAGATCTTACATTTTATACTTTTTCTCTAAAGAGATCCACAACTCTTAAGTGAGTCTTTACCGAATAATACATATTATACAACATGTTGTCTAGTCAGTTGAGAATGTAGTTCCCTGCATAGGAAGTCTCTTCTCCTTATCAGTCTCTCTCTTCCCCCACGGTTGGGGCATCCTCCGTCGTGGAAATGAGCAAGGTTAGTCGTAAGATAGAAATGCGATCTTCTCGTTGCCATCTTTTGAAGTCCGAACCACCAAACTTCTCGGATTTCTCTCCGGTCTTGTGCTGGAATCGATGATGTCGAAGCCATTTGATACACATGATAAATTTCATCTTAACATTGTTGGAAAACATGTGGTTGGTGTATATCAAATGGCTATAGAAATTTGAGCAAAAAGTAACAAAGAAAGTCGAGGCAAGAGTTGACTATTTGTCTTTAAGATTTAAATTGCCCGCTTGCGGTGTTAATGAAAGCGCAATCGCCTCCCAAGATACAACGGCTTACGTCTTGTGATAGCAACACTACAAATCACAAAACACTACGAACTTTATAGTGTTTTTGTACTCTCAAACTTTATGTAGAATGTATTAAGAATTTTGAATTTTTCTGATGCTGAAATGAATTTTGGGGACTGATATATATATAGAGCTTCTGGTGTCTTTTCAAACTTGGTGCAACCCTAGGTCCGGATCGATTGAGTATCGGATCGCGCCTTGTTGTCAACAACTGCGATCTGATGGTCCTGATCGCATCTGACTGAAGGAACACACCCCTTGGCATACACCTCTACACACTGGACAGTTGTGTCCAGTCATGGCGCCCCGTCAGCGAACAGATGTGTCCAATCAGCGCCAGCTGCCATGTGTCACCACTGGACGACTATGCCAAGTCACTGCCACCCTGCCACTGGACCGAATCCTGGTTTGATTTGTCAAAACATTAAGGCTCCTCAAAGTTCCTCGTGACGATGCGTACGTGCGAAGTGCGCCTCTAAAGCGCCCAATGAGACTATGTGCGACGTGCGCGGGCCTGGGCCCAGCTCCGGCTCGAATGGTGCTCTGCGAATCCCCCTTTTTTTGAGGCTAGCAAAGGCTAGTCAAAATTGACTTGGTCCAGTAGGGTGTACCATAAGGAGTTCCACATGATTACTCCTTATTAGTGGTGAAGCTCTTTATCAACTAGTCAAACATTTAATATGTTTCCTATGTGGGATATGGCTTTCCATATTTCCACCATTTTATATTCCATATATAAAAGCATTTTAAGTGACCAACTCATGCATTTATTTCTCATTCACCCGACATTGGTTTTGAGAAATTTAAAATGTTAAACTCATCTACCCGCGGCGTAGATGACGTTTATCTCATTTATTTTATACATCGAATAAAACTCACTTAAATAATTGGTCAACTTTTGGTCAAAACCCAATTTATTAAAATCAATTCCAACAAAATCATATAGATATTAATTAAAAAAATTCTTTAAAAAATTACTTAGTAATTTTTTTTTTAAAAATAGGGGGCAGGGCCCAAGATCCGCCCTCCGCCAATGGGTAAATCTCATGTTTATAACACAATGTCTTTATTACACATATTAAATGTTAGACGGAACATAGTAAAGAATAGAACATTTGGATTGTTATATAATGGTAGCACAATGATGGTAGTATTCCATTGAAATTAGCTATTGAGTGGATCATTGTTTTGCGTCACAAAAATCACTAGTGGTACTGGTGATTTGCAAGGCAAAGATCCTCCAACGCCGCAACCCGCTCAGTTCAGAGCGAGTGGGAATAAGTCAAAGAACTGATAAGTGCGTAATGAAATTGCATACCTTTCAACAAAGAAGAATTAGAGGATTTTATTGACAATTAGGTAAGTCTTTTTCGGTTTTGAAGCATTGGGGCCTTTATGGAGCTAATTAAAACATTATCACCCATATTAATTAAAAAATAATAATTTTCACAAACTTCCACTATCGAGGTAATTGGCTTGGACTTAGCTTATTGAGCATTTCCAAATTATGGCGCATTACTCATTAGACTAGAGTGACAAAATTGGCTCGACTTGTGGTTGGCTTTGTGAGCGGCCGCAAGTAGGGATATGTGCCCAAAAAGTACCTAGCCTAAATATTAGCCTAACAAGCCCGAATAAAATCATGCAAAAATATTGGTAATGGGATTGGCTACACAAAATGGTGACCGATAAAATTATGGGTTATGGACATTTCCCAATATTAGAAAAAAAGGACATCCTTTTATGTTCCCGGATTTTTTCGGACATTTTTACTCTCGCGCATTTTTTGGATATTTTACACTCAGTTAATTTTTTGGATTTTTTACATTGTTGTTTTAAGGTTGTTTCGAACATGTTTCAAACATGTTTCGCCTAATAAAGTTTTAGTGAAAAAATAATTTATGCCCCATTAAATAACTAATTTTATACTTGAAAGCTTATAAAAAGTCAAGAAATATATATAAAACAACACATATAAAACAAAACACATTGAAAATAATATAAAAAAAACACATGAATGTTCAACTTTTGATCTAATGTATTGAAAATATCAAAAAACATGGAAACACTCAAAAAACAACAGAAACAACATTGAAAACTATAAAGAAATAATCTAGAAACAATATAGAAAACACCATAAAAACAAAAAGAGCTTAAAATAGGTGAAAATTGCATTGGAACATCAAAAACTACATAGAAACAATAATGAAAATATCATAACAACATTAAAAACAGTATAGAAACAACTCAGAAACAACATAAACAATATAGAAAACACCACATGAACAAAAATAGCTTAGAAATAGGTAAAAACTATATTGAGACATTGAAAAATACATGGAAACAACAACAAAAAATATTAGAACAACATTAATAATAGAAACAAACAAAACAACACATGAACAAAAAGAAAGCATAAAATATAGGTTAAAGTTGTTTTGAAACATCGAAACAACATAGAAACAACCAAAAACAAATATAAACATCAAAATAACTTGGGGGAATAACATATAAAGCAATACAAGAACAAAAGAAATCGAAAAAACATAAAGATGTCAAAAGAATATGTAGAACCGTAAAAAGTTAAAAGAATCAGGGAGTGAACAAAATTAAGATAAGCGTAAATTGTGCCCTTTTTCCAGAAAAGTAGGCACGCCTTGTCAATACCTATAAATTTTGACACGACCCAACCTGATTTGATCAATTGCCTTGATGGGCTCGTCCGAGCCAAATTGAGCGTATTTCCAATTAAGACAAAATTTACCCATTTTTTATGCATTTTAACTTGTAAATAGTATATTATATAAATTCTAAAAATTGAATTTTTTTTTAAGAGGTGTTATAGCGGGGACGAAGCCACCTTAGGCCAAATGGAGCCTTTGCACCCCCCGAAATTTTGAAAAAACTAGGGGCAATTTGGTAATTTTACTTTTCAAGCTTAAGATAATGCGAGAAAATAGGTAAAAATGGAAAAAAGCTTTTCAAGTCCTTCATTTTTGTTGTTCCTTCTCATTTGTGAATTGAAAAATATCCGAGTCTTGATCATTTTTTCTCATTTCTCAAAATTTTGTAGATTTTCTTTGCTCCACCATAATATTGAATATGAATTTTGGCATTATTCTCTTGTACTCTATTCATCTCTTTTGGGATTATTTAAGGTTCGTTATCAAACCCCACTAAAGAATTCAACAGAAGTGATGGGTTATTGAATGATTGATTGGTAACATATATATACTAAAAAAATATGTATATTATGAATGAAGATATTATGCAACAATTTCAAAATATGAGAAAAGAAGATGAATGTTATGATATTTTGATGTAATTGTATTATCTTTATTTATTTTTTAATATTAAGATGTAATCGAGGTAAAACATTGTGATATCAAAATTAGTATTTGTTAATTTATAATATTATTTTTAGATATGATATATTGTATTTATTTTTATATTAATGTTATTTGGCCCCCAACATAAAATTCCTAAGCGCCGTCACCTGGTTATAAGTAATTGTGAGAATAGGCATCTTGGCCTAGTCGTCATATTCGGACAAGTACGTAACGAACAAACTGCCCACATTTCCGTTCACTCCACGCTGAATGCATGTTGGGGGACCCAATTGGTGTTTATAAAATTCCCAAGGACAAAATAGTCAAGCATCACTATCATTTTTCTTTTTCTTTTTGGTTTTCTCCTCAAGATTTTTATCTAGACCAAGATTTTTATTTTTTTGGCTGTGGTTTTTCCTGTTTACTAGGTTAAAATTTTATTGTCCCTTTAGTTGAAACTGGTCACTCTGCCGACAAATACTTGTTTTCGTAATTTGGTGCCAAAATAGTAAAAATGCACGGGTTGTGTGGAAGCTGGTCGCTGCGATTGAGACACGTGTCATTTGAGCTACTGTGCGCTGGAGGTGATGCCTAGCTGTGGCTCCCACCTATTCAATGGAACGAATCGACGATCAGCGTTTGCTTCACTGAAACGTGTGCTCTGTGGTCCCATGTGTCTCTTGTATTTTATTTCAGAGTTCGGTTGCAATCCTAACCGAGTTCTGCCGAGATTTTGAAAAATTTGAACTCAACTTTTTCATTGTTGAGTTTAATTTGAGTTTCAATTTATTGAATATATGATGTCTTATAAATTTTTCAAGTCTAATCGAACCTAACAAATTAAGTAAATATCAATTATAAATTAAATTATTGTTCGATTTATCTACAAAAATGAAATATTATATATTTTAAAAACGCATAATATATATATATATATTAAAACCGATGATTTTATTCAAAACAAGTAAGTTTATTTAAGTATTCTTATTTTTATCATAAACAAATGTATAAAAATTAAAGTTAAAGTCAAATTATTAGCTTAATTTATATGACTTACTTACTAACTAGTCTACCACGTTTGAATATCTCTAAACTTAAGTTTCGTTCATTTATTTTAACGTGACTCATTAAACGAACTCAAACGACTTTTTACCGAGGTTGAGCTCCATTCACGAGTGGCTTGATTCATTTGCAGCCCTAATTAAGAGTGTATATTAAAAAAAAGAAATTGAAATCGTTATTTTTTGTTTGTTTAATATATAATCGTTTGACTTGGTTCAAAGAAATACATTATTAACTCACTTTACTTTTAATTATCACTCACCAATCATATTTGATTATTACTTTGAAATAATAATTAATAATTGCATTTTCTCTCAAAAACATTAATTATTAATTGCATTATACTTTTATTGTACATTCAATATTTTCAAAATTGGAAATTGACAGGGATGTTAAGACTCTCAAGGCAAGAGTAAAAAAATAGGTAAACATTTTGTATTGAAGCATAAAAAAAAATTACATAAACAACTACGAAACAATGGAAATAATAACGAAAATAATCAATGAAAAAAACAAAATCGAAAAAAGTATAAAAATATCAAAAAAATGCATGAGCGTGAAAAAATAAAAATAAAAAATGGGACACATAAACAATGTCTTTGTTCTTTTCGAAAAATTGGGTATATTTGTCAACTACACAGGTAAATTTTACCATGGGAAATTGGAATGTTGAAATGGACTACGAATGCAACAGAGATGTGGGTGGTACACATTAGCAAATTAGCAAGTTAGGAAGTGGACCCACTAATTAAACCTTGGTTCATTGGTCTGGTACCTACCGAACTATATTGTCTCTCACAACTCACAACTCACAACTTTGCACCCCCAACAGTTGTGACTTGTGATGGTTCGATATTTACCTTTTCTCTATACTAAAACATAATTTGAAAATTCAAACAACCATAAGAATAATAATCCCATAAAAAAACTAATAAAAATAATAATAATGATGAAAATAATAGTAAAGTAATTGCGTGAGCCGTGAAATGAGCATCACAAGATCTTCAATCATCTCATATATAACAAAAAAAAAAATGTATATATTCACTTACCAGTTCACCTATCTTTTTATTCACTGATTACTTTGACGAGAAAGAATAAATTATTTCAAATTTACATATGTCGCTATTACTTATTACAAATTATAAATGTTTTTCTTAATTTTACTTCTTATTATTCGGATTTTACTTGTAAGCAATGTGAATATGTGATGATCCTTACCTGTCTTTCGACGCTGATGGTATGCAATTTCAAAAACTTTGTATGGATATATTTGTAGAAAATATTTTGGAATAATAAATCGAGAATAAATATATTAAACAATATGAAGTATCGAAATAAATAATACTATCATTATACTCCATCGGTCCCCTAAGATAGATCAGCCTACATTCATTTTATTCCTTTTACTTGATATTAACAATGATGATTTAATGCAAGGTAGAAAAATTTTTAAAAAAAAATATTATATTCTCAATTATATTTATTATGTTTTCTTAATATGTATTGAGACAGAAATAATATTTGTTTAATTGTTTTGGGCTTTTTGGGGTCCACAATTAGGCTGACGTAGGGTGAAATAGGCAGCGTAAAAGACTAAAAGGGTAAAATAAATAGTAGTACGGTAACTATTTAAAAAAGCTCAGCAGGAGTTGACTCTAAAGAAAGAAAACCTAGGATGTCCAAATTTATTATTCCATGTGGATTTGATAGCATTTACTGTTCTGTGTCCTAGCCTCCTACGAAGCCTATGGTACCATGCATAGACTTCTACACTCCCTTAACTATTCAATTTTTTCTAGTTCAATTTGCCCCAGCAATGAAATA